>MOOZ01000122.1:1310910-1327076 GCA_002930495.1 Cecropterus lyciades | reverse complement strand
CCCTTACCACACGTTTCAGACTAGAACACAACAGCGCATAACACTGCTGTTATAAGGCAGAAATAGGTGTGGCGGTGGTGCTTCCGGAGTCGAACCACAAATAGTTCTACCACCTTCAAAATGAAACATACTCAGACATATAATTGGAAAACAATGGTCATTACTTCTTGATTGTTGTTTAAAATGTTACAACAATTGCGATACTACAATAAATGTCACGATTTTATTATATTTTGAATCTCGCTTACTCCTTATCACAACAACAATATTTTTCAGGATTATCATTTCTAAAAATAAACAAAGGTAAACCATTCTATTTTTAAAACAGTTTTATACACTTTTATAAAAACCATGCAACAAAAGTGATAAATAATTTATAAAATAATACCCGGCTTGAATTAGAATTGATTTGACGTTCTCGTCGAAATTCAATAAAACCTAATTCCATCAAAGTTCACTGTGTCCAAAATGTTGTAGTAAGAATATTTCAGGATTTTCTAAAATCCAATAACAATAGCGGCGTTATTGCTCGACACTTATCCGGAGGCCACGAAAAATTCGCATCAAGCGTCACTCGCTTGGTTCCAAGCACTATTAATATTTAACGCAATTGAGCGTTAAAAATAAATGCATGTGATTGATGTTACAAGTACGCAATTTCGCTGCAGATTGTAGCGACGTTTGCTTCATTTCGATCAAAACTTGACAAGACTTTAAACCAATATCTCCTGGCCCTCCGGTAGGTGTCTGATCATATAAGGTAACGAAATTTTACTTAATATTTAAAATGACGCTTGAAAGGAATGTTTTATGGCCCTACGGCGGCGCGGATGTGATCGCGGGCGGAAATTGTCAGTCTCGACGGGAAAGCATGCAGCGAGCGATTGATTGAGTCGGAATGCGATAAAGCGTAGCTTATCTTTAAAGGAATTGAAGCAAGCCTTGGGGATTCCTTCCTAAAATTTCAGAAATCTCATTTCGTAGCGAGAGTCTAAGATCTAAATACAGTCGGAGATAAACGTGTAGTATTCTCTGGAGAACCTATCAACCCTCAATTAATCGAATTGTCCCTTAGCAAAGTGTTTCCAAAATTGTTCATAAAGGATTTTATGGAATTCTGTTCGACTACAGATCTTCTTTAAAAATGAGAAGTATGTACGTAAATCATCAGACCCGACGTACCACATACAGACTACGAGACTTGTCTTTGAGAATACGAGTAGGTACTACGGTTAGGATTAAATTCAAGTTAGGTTGTATCAATAAAAAATAACCAACTTCCTTTATATAGATATAATTTCAAATACTCGTACCGCAAATCTAGATTAGATCCCCGAATAAGGTGGAATTTAATATCAGAAATCTATTACTACTTACATTTCCATCAATGTACCTGAGACTCCAATCGCTTGGACCATACTTTTACTCCACATAAAATTTTGTATTTAGAGCACAGACTACTTTCGTTCTACATTTAGTTGTGGTTCTTAGAGATTTGTAGCTTTTAGTTGAAGAAACAAATTACTTAGTCGTATATTTAAGGGCATAACCCTTTGGTAAAATAAATTCTTCTGAAATAATAACGTTAATTTGTCGAAAGCTCAGCTCAGCCGAAATTGACCAAAGGCGAGGTAGGGCTTAGACAATTTAGGCTTAGTCAATGCCCCGGCCACTCATTAGTATTTTAAAGAAGATTACGTAGTACGATTTACATTGTACATACAAAATTATGAATGCTATTAAAAATAAATGCCACATCACCGACCACGACCACACACGACCGACTCACTAAGTACACAAAAATTCAGTAATAAAGGTGAAAGCTGTTCTAATTGTAATCCCACCGAAGATTTTTTTTGAATCTTTTTGTTAATAACAGATGGAATATTGCGATTAGTTTTCAATATAATTTTTAATGCAGGAGCTATAATATCGAGAATCTGTTATGAGGCTTTATCACATTCATACCGTATCGTACGCCATTACAATATGGTTTCACATACGATACGGCATGTAATTTACTAGAATGATTCATATGAATATCATATTGCATAAATTATCTGTTAGTTATTTGAGACAATGACATAAGCGGCTCTCAAGTTTGCCGGACTTTGTCAGGGGTTGCGAACCAATGGCCCGTTCAATGCGAACAAGTCTTGCAAAGTTCGTTACACGTCATCCTTTGTGCATTTGGTCCAACAACAACGTCTGGCTCTGTTGTTACTTAGCGAACAAAGCCATTTATTAAAGTTGTATCATGCTTTCCTTAGTGATAATTACATTAACATTTTGACTTGTGGATTGCAGTGGACCTCGTGGATACACCGCTAAGCGATTAATTATTGATTTACCTAACTCTAAATTGTGTTAGTGTGTATTCCACGTTATGTATTGATGTGACATATTATCCGCCAATCCATTTAAATTTAAAACCACAATCCGTAGTATCCGTCCAGGATACAATTTTGTCCAAAAAAGTCTAGAAATGATAATTTGTTGCTCTTACTATACCATAGGTAATAATGATTTTATGTAAGTATTTTTAACATCTTTCGTAAAAAAAGATAAAAACGAAAAGCTTTATTGCATTTTGTTCTGGCTTCCCTGTATAATTTGCGTTTTTGTGTTGTGTAATTACTCATGCAAAACTGCGATATGTTTTAGGATACTCAGGATATTTATCGTCAAGCCTTAACTACCCCTCTGTCAGGCACAGATCTCCTGTCAGAATGAGAATAACTTAGCTCATTACAAAATTTAAGATTTCCTCACGATGTTTTGTTACCTTAAATTAAGTGATAAATGAAAATAGGAGGCTTTATTGGAATTTGCACCTAAATAACTCAGGTTGAGAAGTGGTTAGAATTACTACTTTCATTCTCAGCTCCCTTACCTATCACCTTACCTATTAATTTTGCTATAAGTTCATTATATTATTTTATAAAAGTTAATTTTATCGACAAATTTCATGAAGTAGACCGCGTTGTTAATCAAATTTTAATTATTGTCTCATTTTATTAGAAGTAAAAGTTAAATTGCCACGTTGCCATTATTGAGAAAATTTGTTTACTTAAATGAAATTCCTTAGAGAATACCTCAAATCTTTTTCAGGCTATTAATTAGTTCAGTTCTGCTGGTAACCCATTAGTAAAATAAATAAGATCACTAACACCTTATTGACTATCTACTATTTCATAAAATGGAAAATTAATAAAGATCATTCCTAGGGTTAACTCATTTACTATATTTTACTAAATATATAATAAAAAATATAGTTAAATAAATCACTTAATATCTGATATTATGTAGTCACTGGAGCTTATGATTATTAAGCCCTAAATAGGACAAGTTATCTAGAAAAAAAGATGCGTAAGGCTTTTAAGGATTTAGTAAGAATATAATATTCTGCTAGATTAATTGTATGTAATTTTTACTCGTTTGGTACTTCTACATAAATATTATATGAAAGTACCTAACGAGCATCTTGTCTACCTAATAATAAGAGACTTACTTAAGTTGGCCGCAGATACAGATGCGTTGCTACCCCTGAAGTTAGAATGTCCTGGACAAGTAAGTCTCCCAGAACATACCAGAATAAAACAGTGTTAGAAACTGATTATGTTAGGCAGAAATAGTTTTATGGCAGTTATTGCTGCGGAGTCGAACCACGAAGGTTTCTACCACCTTCGAATTGTGGTCGTACTCTAGTGGCTAAGCCACCCGTTCATGATTTCGGTAACTTTCAACTTTTCTGCGGATCGATTAAATACAACATAGTAACGAAACCCAAGTGCCTAGGAATATTAAAAAAAATTATAGGTATGTAAAGCCTGCCAATCCTTTTTAAGATTCTTCGATAAATTATGTAACTTAGGTATTTTTAATTATAAGAGGGATACCTTAGCTAAGAATAATTAGTTAACCATGACTACTTTTCACCTAAAACTAAATTCGACATTAATCATTGTTGAAAATTTGAAGATAATGCTCTTTTGCGTATTTACAAGATTTATTCATAACATTAAGGCTCGCCGATAGTCTACCAAACGGAAAAAAATAAACAAGAGAGAAAAATGTACTGATCTGTTTCGTCGTTGCTTGGATATATTTCTATGGACCACAAGCTTCATTTTATATCAGGACTGCATGCTCATTTAATGCCCGAGTTACCTAAAATCTCTGTAAGAACCATTTAAGTTCCAACTACTTAATGTTAAGTTATTCCACAAATAAATAGTGGTGAAGGTGTAAAACGCATTATACGTAGTTGGCTAGCTCTTATTCGGGTTGCAATTCTACTGTTTAAACATTTTGACTTTTGGTCTTGCTATAAGTGCACCAATTTTCCACTAGATAGCAGATTTGAGAGAGAAATTTCTAGCTAACAAGCTCAGTTTCAGCGTTGAACGGTGACATTATTCTGGATAAAATATTCAACGAAACCGAGGTTATTTTGAAACTCAGAGTAGATGCAAAGTAGATGAAGTGGTTTTCCGAGAAGTTCGGCATTATTATTAACAATCGGCCAATTAATTTACGGGGTTTAGTTAGATTAAAGTAAGGAATAGTTACATTGTTACTGTGTTGTGTTATGAAAAAAGCAATACATAATTTTTGTAAGTAATACATACTGCAGTTATACTGGTTAATGACTGTAAAGGTCTTTGGACTTAAATTACACGGAATGTCACGGTCAAACATGTATTTAAATTAAGAGAGGAATCGTCCGTGGCCGATGGAGAATATATTAAATGTAGAAAAATATATTCGACAAATCTGCATAGAAATACAAGCCATACATATAAGTATCAATATAATACGTACAGAGAACACACCAAGAAACGTACGATATCTAGTGCATATTAATAATAGACACATAATCTACTATTTTAAATCAAACTTAAAGAAAATTTTAGTGTAACTATTATGTCTTCGTAATTACATTAATTAGTGAGAATAAGCAACTAAAACAGCACTTTTGTGCAACAAATAAAAGAGCAACAAAACCGTTTCTCTTAAGAAAGACAGCATGCCAAAACGAAAAGACAAGGTATTCCGAACTACGCTTGCCGTAAGACTCTATTATGCATTTTATAAGTAGCTAAAAGTAGAACAGTAACAACTATTGTCTTTGTTTATACATTTGCAAATGGAGTATTATTAACAGGAATATTTTTACCCTATATAAGATGGTTCTGCGGCGTTCCTGTGTTCTGGTTTTGACGCGGTAAGAAAGAGTCATCTACATAAGATATACCTTTTCTTGAGGAGAAGCAACGTATCTAGACAGGCGGCAGCGTTTCAAGCCAAGTTCAGGCAAAGGAACTGGCTAGCCACCGCCGAATGTAATATTACATGAACCACTTGGTGCCCGTTTTGACCCTTATATAACCCAAAACCTCTTTAACGTAAACACATATATATTGATACTGATAAAAATTGGCCAAGTTAAATCTAACCTACTTCTACTTAAATAACAGCAATTGTTATAGGTATCCAATAAAGCAACGAAATAGAGTTTAATACTTGATCATAATCTTATTTTATTCCTATAAATAAAAATTTGGATTTTGCATAGAATTTGGCACTCATTTAGATCTTCATTCTTTTTGCGGCGAAGCCCACAGCCAAGCGTAATTTTTGTATTGAACTTGGCTCTCCCTTTTTACATTTATGTTTTTGGTGGGATTTTATTTACCTCTAATTAATTAAGTCCTATTTCTATTTGGTTTTTATTACTGATGGATAATATCGTCAGATAACCATAGAATGGACTGCATGATCGTTTTGCTAGTTATATAATATACTATTATATTCAATTCAATAATATCATACAAAAAATACAATGACAATAATTACTATGACGATAATGTTTATATGCGAGTTCATTAACGATTTTAACAAAATTATGAGTTTCAAACATGTTATATGTTCTCGGTGTTTACTCATAATGTAAAAAAATCACATTTATTTTGATATACCTACTTCATAAACATCCATCGTAAATCACTGGCCAAAGTTAATTTTCGTGTTTTTTGTTTAGTCATTGGTCATTTTTTAGGTTTACTAAACCGCCTTTGTTGTGTCTACTGTATATGGACGGATAAATGGAATGAAATGAATATAAAATCACAATTCTCTGTATGATAATTGTTGTCTTTGTCGGTTAAAATAGGTAGCCATCTAACAATAGATACTTAATAATATTGTTTTCGTTGATTTTAAGCGGACTATATGTGCCAATGATAATCTGTAGATTTGAATTTACATCAATTAGAGAAGTAGGATGCTATCACTACCTATACTATACTTTAGTATAGTTTTCAACATCGATAATATAATTACTTAATAAGTATCAACGCCCGAATAATAGCTTAGTATCGAGAAACAGTAAACAAGTTTCAATATCGAAAGAAATTTCTTACCTAATTAAAGTTACAGGCGTGAAATGTTCCCCGTTATCCGTTTTGCTCCCCCCTACTTACCAACGCGGCAATGCGAGGAAATGTGAAATTTCAATTCCAGAGCAAGATTTTTATTAAAGTATCGAAGCTTGGAAACCGCTCGAGTATAGTTTGGAAACAAATAAACGACTTTTCTCGGTCTTTTTTCTTTTTTTTTTATACATAAAAGCGTCGAGTTGATTTATCGTCGGCGCTCCGAGACCGCTACGTCCTGCCACCAATCTTGATCGACGGAGCATTTCAATTTATTTTATGAGTCAACACCTTTCCTAAGGAGTTGTACTTAACGACACACTCACGTTCCATCAATACACACTTTTAACAGATATTTTCCAACATTATTTACTAAAACTTCAAAGTTATACGTAATTATTTTGTGTAGGCGATAAATTTTGTACTTTTATACTAAATCTATCTACTATATCTAATCTACTTATTATATTAGAGTAAAACTAACATGAAAAGTATTCTCGCGTTATCCGTCTTATATTTAATACTTTTTTACTGTTTCAAGAATTTTAGTAAGAAGCTTTCACCATTTTATTTAAGGCTGTGCTCCGCGGTTTTACGTGCATTTAAAAAAGCCTTTATATATATAATATGGTCATATTAATTCATAGATATTTTACTGATTTAACTACTTTACTCTCTTTAAATTTAGTATAGTCAACATTCTTAAATCATTTATGATTTGCAACCAAATATATAAGGTTAAATATATTTGAAACAATGACCCCACAGTTAAACGTAAAGTTTAAATAAAAACCCTATAGATTTTTAATTTATAGGGTTTTTATTTAAACCTTAAGTTTAAATAAAAACTCTATAGATTTTTAATTTCAATTCTGTGATTCATAGAATAACAACTTTTCGGGCGTATCTTCAACGTTTATAATGTAGTGGATATACGCGAAAATACCGAAATATTATTTAATCTGAATGCAAAAGTTTTTGCATGAACCAAGTATTGAAAACATTATTTCACTCGCATTCGTAAATTAAAGTAGTAAGTAATCGGTATCAAAAACTTTCGCGAATTTTACAAAATTAAATATATATTTTTTTTAAATCTTTAGTAACTAAAGTCTTAAAGTAAAGACTTTTTGATAGGTTAGCTTTTTAAATACATACTTATGAGAAAACTGATGGTTTTTATACATATACAGCAACTTTGTGCTTTCTTATTACTTAAAAAACTAATATTTTCTTGTAATGACAAAAGAAATCATATTATAGGCGCCATTAATAAATGAGGTAAAGGCACCTCTGTTCATTTAAAAGCACTTCAGTTTTTGCCGCAACTACATGAATGAAAAACGCATTTGGCCAGTTGGACACTGTAAACAAGTTAGCTGAAAAGCAACGCGAATTTTAAACGGCGTTCGCCGGAATTCCGGTGGTGGGAGCGTAACGCCAACCGAAAAGGTAAATGGGTCATAACGGCGTATCAATATTGACCGCGCAACTCCCATTCAGCGTACATCATGCCGGTTATATTGGCCATATCTCACGTTATGCCGAGACGCCATTTTTCTCGACACTAATTTATGTCCGCGTCGCATTTTTATTTTTTTACTTTTTTAAGCCCGGACGTGTCCCGTTTTTTTAAACGGTCGATGCTCGAAATCTGCGCACATTTTAACGGCTCCGTGATTTTAGAATAATTTGAATTTCGCGTGGTTTGCGCCGCTCAAATCATACGCAGGTGATTAGAATACGTAACGACGTTTTGTTGTGACACACGTTTTGCTCATTTGCATTATGTAAAATATATCTAAATATTTTAATAAACCTATACTGACATCTTAAACAGAATACACATATACGTACAAATTTCTCCAAAAATATATAATTGTTCCTAAGCCCTTATTGTACAACGACGCCTTATAGGCAACTTGCTATCCTTTAATTAAAAAAAGAAATAAGCGGAACAGATTCGGATACTTAGCCGTTTCAACTGTAATCTAAGACGGTCGTGACATTGTATCTGCACATTTATTCTACCTTTTAAAATGTAACTGGAGTAAACGCGCTGCGAGGAGACTTAATTATAAACTGCGCTTTTAATTATTAACCTTTTCTTGTAAATTACCGTCGAGGATCCCTTTTCATTAGATGGGATCTGAATAATTGCACAGAATGATACTTACAAACGGCAACAACTGGTAATTACACTTTGTTTACTTTTAAAAGTGTCCCATTTTAACGACACAATTGCATCAATTTTATACTGATTAACAGCTTATACAACCAATTTTCATAAAAATGGAAGAAGGAATAAGTTAACATAAACTTCGAAGGACATGATTTCTGTGGTAAGTCAAAATGACTTATATTTTTTCGTAAAATTACTTTAAAAGTTGTACATACTTATTATGTTACGTTATTTTTAGGGTTCCGTATCCAAATTGCAAAAATCGGTAACCCTTATAGATTCGTCATGTCTGTCTGTCTGTCCGTATGTTACAGCCACTTTATTCGGAATCTATAATTGAGGCTACAGAGTAGAAACTTGGTAGGTAATTGTATTCTGTAAACCGCTTCCCGAATTATGTACAAAAATAATAAATATATTAAATTTAGGGGAGCTCCTTATAGATGAAACTAAAACATCATCTTATTTACACTTGTGGTATGTCTGTAGAAAGGTCTTGTCATAAATGACATTGAGGTTTCTAAAACCATTTTTTCTGAAAGTCGATTGTTTGAGAGATAAGCTCTTTTAAAGCGGTAAAATATGTTTGTCCCTTCCCCTCCCCCTCTAACTTTTAAAGTAAGAGAGTGAAAACCTTTTATTTATATTATTTTAAGACTTTTTATATATAAGAATATGGGTATCAAATGAAAGCTAGTAAATAGACTATTCTACATATATATTAAGTACTTAATTTGACATTTTGACGAAAACTCATTCTGAATTCTTTTTTTTTTTTGTTTTAATATTTTTTACAATTTAACTAGTTATTGACTGTCGTAGAAAACGACTATGGACCTAATCCAGACAGGTAGTACAGTCTTCCTGTGTAACGTCAACACCTAGTGTGCCGCGCCCGGTTTGTATAAAATCACCAATTCCAACAAGCATGTCAGACACGATGACTATCCAGTAATGGATCTTAAAAGGGTGATGGATTGTATTTATAGACACCAAAGTAGACAACTAGTCTTGGCAATGATAAATATTTTTATCCTGATAGTATAATCATTTACAATACGGATCATCCGTCAATATCGATCATTATAAGTACAGGCACAGAATAGAAAATAAACAAAATATCAGGAACTCCTTAATTATTTGTACGGCAAAACTAAAAGCAGCAATGAATAATTTACCAACTAACATAATATCTATTGATGCAAACTCAAAAACAAATGAAATAGTAACTTTGAGTTTTAATAAATAGAGACCCTTTCCCTTTCAGTCAACGGGCGAACTGATATCGCTTTACGTTCACGAAGAGTTGTTTTAGGCCCTGCTTTACATAATGATTCCGGTATAAATTGGGAATTTAGGGTTATTACTCTTTAATATGTATGTAACCATTTTAAATTGCTACAAGTTGGTGACAAAAAATATCTAAAAACACAAAAATAGGTATATCAGATCATTTGGATGGATTGTTCTATAAAATATTGAATGTATCCATAGTATCCGTTATAAAATATACAAATATTTTTAAAAATTTAATTAAGTTTTATTTTTTATCTGTTTTATTATTCTCTTAATGTACAATGATTATTAAAATAAAAAGAAACGTATTAATTCATTAAATAAAATATTCACAAAAAAGAAAAACTTCATCTTACAGTTTATGTCCATTGTAAACTCCTCTGGTAAGATTTAATCACTGGAGTTTACAAACGTGACTATTTAATAGATAGTAAGTTCCATGTTCGTACACTTTTCACACCACTAGAATATTTTTTTAAAAGTACATTTTAAAAGTAACATCATTATTCTAAGAAAATTTACTGGCTTTTTTTTTACTTAAAAGGAATTCGTCAACAAGAATTCGGAAGCACTACTTTTCTTTTGCTATCTGTACTACCTGTCCCACTTTCTTTCTTATTTTAATGGAAGCCTTTTAAATTCGCTTTTAAAATTAGAATTATTTTAAAATGAATTCTAGTTCCGTGACTGCATAGACAAGTAAAAAGGAATCTATTATCATTGGAACCAATCTCAATCTCGATCGCTGTCACGACTACAAGTTGGCAAGGTTTTAGTGCCAAAGTCGTACAAATTCCTCTGTCAGCCCTTAAAATATGTCACTATCCCGGCCAAGTGAATAAACATTGCTGATTCAAGTAACGAATAAAACTAATTCTTTATATTAGAAATAACCGAACTATATTATTAGAATTAATAAGAAATCTTTCATTCAAAGTTTAGCCAACACATACGTTACCCTGCTTAGGTAGAGCACCAAACCTATGCGCACGTTATATAGATATTACAGACATATTTTAAAGTCTCACATCCAACCCTTCGTAATGAGACTATTACCCGGGCTGCCATAGCTGACTCAGTTATGGAGATATTTAAAATTTCACGTAACCTACTAGGTACTTATATGCATTAATATTTGTTAGAACATTTGTAAAGATTATCCTCAGAAATAAACAATTGACACGGTGTGCGTCGCTCCGGCTGTGAAGTTTAGATAACGCGAGACGTGAGCTCGAATATGTTAGCGATATGTTCACTTTCAGCTGATCTAGCTCTCTTTAAAGCTTATGTTGTATGATTGGCTATTCAAAAAACATTAGGGGATCGCGGATAAGCTCTGTCGTTACTTATTTTATTATCATCTGCCCATAAACCACTAGGGACGCCTACACTTATACACCGTACTTAGATTCTATTAAATCCCAATCCTTAGAACTGTTATGGTGTATGAAATAATTTATCATATTGTATTTTTATTAAATTGAGCCAAGTTCTCGAAGACATAACTACATCTGCCCTGTACTGTCATTGGTACAAGTTAGTAATTTATACAACAAACACGATAAACTTGTCAACGCAGGTGCAAGTTCGTTTCAGTAAGTTTATTTTTTGGTTGCACGAACTCTACTTAAAGAAACATTAATGAAAAAACACGTTACAAGAATTATGAAAATATTATTTAAAATTTAAGAAGACAAAAAAGTTTAGTACATTTTCTTTTTAGTTTTTACCCTATCCTTTTTTGTTTGCATGTGGTCCACCTGATGATAATAGACCTCTGTTCATATATAACAGGATTTTTACCTGAAGTCCATCACAAATTCGTTACTACTATTTCCAGCACCAAGATGGTCAAGTCATGCATATATTATTCGGTAACCATACTTTATACCGAAACGCAAAAACTGCTTCACGCTAGGAATAGGTACGGCGATGGCTAACCTAACCTTGTTGGTTCAAGTACACTTGTTCTACCACCTGGTTGTGGCGGTATTCTCTATAGGGAGGGGCATATCAAGAATTTTTAGATTGGGGGGGACAGATCGAGACTGTATGATGTGTTTATCGTGGTCTTAATGAGTATCTCACATTAGAAGTGGAGGTAAAAATATAAATAACAAGTATTACATAATATATTACATAATCTTTAATTTTCTCATACAACGTCAACTTGTTGAAATGAATAGATGAAATTTTATTTTAGAGACGACCGCCTCGGTACCTGGCTACGCCTATGGTCATAGCGCAAAAACGTTATAAGAAAAATTAAAGATGTCCCAAATTCACAGTAATTTCTACGAAAAATCATGATCTCTAAGAGATTTAATTCATGTGATTATACACGGACGGTTACTGCTGAAGATTTAGGGGCGGTGGGGATACAAAATCATTTAAATTTCTAAAGATAACATAGCTTACATACTACATTTATACTTTAATACTTTGAAACATTTCATGTTATTCACTTTATATTTTCACTTCGACAGCGAAAAATTCATAATGCCTACATTAAGCGTCTCGCCAGTCAAGTTTCCATGCATTCTAAGCCATCGATGAAAAGTTATCTACTTGAAAACTCTTAAGACAAAAGCCGAAGTTGAATAAACGCTCCTCGCTTGACCTTACGATTTATAGTTCTAGATATTAGTTGTGAAAAGTGACTAAATCGCTATTTAATTTGTTTTTTTTTAGCCATCTACAATCCAAATGCTTCATTTATACAAATATATAAAACGGGTACTTTCTGTCTGTTATTTTGATTTTAAATAATTATGTCAAAATTATTATGATACATTTCTATTTAAAATATTATATACTAGATTACACTCGCGGCTCCGCTCGCGTTTGGGAACATATTTTTGATGTGAAACATCTATAGGCGCACGTTAACCTGATTGTTCGCGCGGCGATCACCACACCGTATTTATTATAGTGCCATCTGTTATACATTTTCGGAACTATGTTAATTATCGAACAAAACTATGCGTTTTATGCATATTACTTGTACAAACACGTCGTTTCACATCTGCCAGGCATCCGTGGCGGCTATTATTTTTTAATACATGTAAAAAAAAAGTATAATTTGTTTTTTCTAATACGTCTAAAAGAGTATATGTACAAAGTTTTATGATAATCGGTTAAGTAGTTTTGGCGTGAAAGCGAAAAAACTTACATTCACATTTATAAATTATGTTTTTTAATAACCAATTTTTATAACCAACTATTTCAAAGTGACTGCAACTTGAGTATAATTGATCTTACCAAATATCCCTAAAATATTTATAGCCTCAAGCGTATCCATCCATAACAACTAGTAGCACATAAAATGCTTGTAGCTCTAAAGAAAATCCGATTAGGTCCTTCTCCGCGCATTAAAACTTCCACATAAAGTTGCGATATGAAATATAAAACAAGATTAGGTACACGCATAACGCATAACACACACCCCACTCCAATTTTATAACTTTTTCCACAACATTACCGACTGAAAATCGACCCACATTTAATGCTCTTGACAGTTGGTTACGTAATTAGGGTTCTGATCGAAGCGGTGCCATGCGAACGTAAATCATAAAAAGTTGGAACGAATCAGCGGTACTCGACATGCAAAAATCGACTCACATGTGACCAGGCTCTTTTAAAATATTCGCGGCACTAGTTTTTATAAATTTTTTACCCGTCATCCAAAACAAAGAAAGCTAGACTTGTTTAGGATCGCCGTTCAATCTCTGGGCACTCAGTTACCCTGCGTCCCGTCACCAATCGGATTTATACTTTGTTTTCCTCTGACATTCGGAGATGTGATAGTACAGTAGCATTTATTACTCTACTGTTGCACAGTCATTGTATTTTTTATGGAATGGAGTAGCGAACCAGAAGGCCTAATGATGATATGTATATGTTTAATGATGGTAACGCCTTGTGTTTCGACTCCGACGGCACCACCACCTATTCTATTTCTGCCTAATAATAACAGTAAGTAACGGATAAATAAATCACTATTTATCCGAAGTTATCTTACTAGTCGTCATGAGTAGCAACTCATGTAATTGACCTCAGGTAGGATTTTAATCTTATATGTGGTTAATCACAAGTGTCCATGGGCGTCAGTAACCATTGATTATCATGTAGATATAAAAAGTACAATAAGCTTGAATCAATCTCAAAAGTTACTTTCATACGAATGGAGTAAATCAGACTTATGCGGCAGCAACACTATTGGCGTTGTTACAATCGAATCGCACATAGTTCATCGATGAATTTAAATCTACACCAGCAATTGCGAATCCGGTATTGAAAGTAGCACACCACTCATATAAAAATGGTGCCAAATAAAAAAGGTCGAGCCCCACTGAGTTAAATTAAGGGGTGGGCGTTAATCTAAATCAATATTTCAGTCGTATGCCGTACCCGCTTCATCTATATTCAAGCGGTTTAAAATTCATACACTCTGCATTTGGAAGTCCCGATTTGCCATTTGACTCTAGTATCAACGGATTCATCGCCATTCTACTGAAATAGCAGCAGGACTTTAATACACTAGACAATTGGATTTATTAAATTGAATAAATAAATGATCGACGCCCGATTTCTTTGTTTTAGTACGTCTCCCAACGAACTTTAAGCATTGCGGTATCTGAAAAATTCTGAAGTTGCTTATTTAATTTAAATCTAATAATTACAAACACACTTTTACGTATAGGTACGAATACTCGCATTTTATGTTTTGTTATAATAGCATACTTTTATTAACAAAGGTGAGTTTAATACGAAATAGGACGAAGGCGAAATTCAGTTTTTATTTACTGGAAGAAAATGTAGAGATAAAACACGGAACAGAAAGGAATGAAAAATGGTGGTGCTTTTGAAATACAAAAAATAATCATTCAGTCACTGTTAAAATCAATAAAAATCTCGAGGGGTTTTACTGTTATTTTAAGTTATCAGTAGCCACTCTTTGCATTGTAGCATATTATTAAATATAGCTACCCAATTACTTTTTGTAAAGTGTTATTTAGACACGAGGCAGGGTGTCAAGCCAAGTTCAAGCAAAGGAACTGGCTAGCCAGGGCCGAGTGTCTTTCGACCCTTCTATAACTCAAACCCTCTTTAACGTAAACACATAAAACTACGTGTGTATAATTTTATCCATAAGGACATCTAGAAGCCCAAATTTCATGAAGCTAGCTCTAACGGTTATAAATATATGAAGGTTAAAAAGTAGTTAATTTTAGCACTGACTGATATATAGTAGTTAAATCTAAACTACGACCTATTGGCACTCATTTAGATCTCCATTCTTTTTGCGGCGAAGAAATAATTTTTGTATTGAACTTGGCTCTCCTTTTTTACATTTATGTTTTAGGTGGGATATAATTTGCAAAAATCTATAGCCAGTCTGTATTGGCAAAATCACGTGCGTGCTCATAAATAAAGTATTAAATCTAAATAACAAATAAATATGACATTTTCCGAGATCTTCCAGACCCACAGATTCTTCAAAGTCTGAATACGAGTTATAATATAATGTATTGACAAAGTGGAGAGAGAATATATCAGGCCCTCCGAAAATATTGTACAAATGATTCTAAAATATGACTGGATATTAAGTTCTATATATAATTCGTTACAACCAATAAAACTAGGGATATTTAACCTAAATTCGTGTTTTACGCTCAAAATGTTGCAAAGGGCCAATCTAACTTTCTTCAGTCTCGTACAAACGCGTGCTCATGAAGTTTTTCATAACGAGGGTGTACCGAAATGAGGTACCTGACCTTTACAAGTCTTCTGTCATAGATTACGCAAATTTAGGGAGACCACTTTACAGTTTTATGTTTATACGACACTTAACGATAATGTATATCAGAATGACAAATTATGTTTACTTTATGTACTGTTTCAACCTTTAAAGTATGAAAAGAATTTAATAAGTATTTCATATGCATCATTCTATTTTCGTTTGAAATATTAATATAACTTAAAGAAGTCTGATAAACACAATATAATTACTTAAAATACACTTGCATTGTTTTTCTTTTGATTAATTAATATATAACTTAAAAAAAAATCTTTTTCTTCACATTAAAACCATACAACCAAAACCATAAACCGAGTTTACAAAGTCATGTCAAAAACACAGTAGTTATCTATACATATAAATAAAATTGAAGTGTCTGTTTGTAATATCAAAATAACAGTTTTTTACCAAATGCATATCGAAGTATAAACGATACTGATAACAAAACAGC
>MOOZ01000122.1:1266436-1305124 GCA_002930495.1 Cecropterus lyciades | reverse complement strand
AACAGTAACGAATAATTTTAACGAAGCTCCAGAAATTGCATGCCTAGAATCCAGTTGATGTTCCACGCTCTCAAATATACATTAGATAACATAAATATTCATATACAAAGTCTGTTATTTCCAACAATCACAGTATGTACACGGTAAATATTAAGAGCTCGGTTCTGACAAATTCTTCCTTAAATGTAACAACATTTTTGTTGCAGAAAACTCAATTCTGCAACGCGTAACGTACAAAGAAAGTGCTCCAATAAAATATTCCTTTGTAGTAGTAAAGGAACTGATACTGAAACGGGAGATAGTTCAAATTCCGATGGAGAAAGACACATTTTTATTAGATGGTATTCACAAAGAACGTCTTGCTTTGATGTCAAAATCTGGTAGATGTCAACACTGCCACATATGATAGTTAAGGAAGTCACGTATTTTAAAATGTGATAAATTTATTGAAACTTTATCCATCCATTTTCAATAACATTAGTGCAATTAATTCAAACTAAAATAATTAAAACGATAATATTTACATGAATATTGTTAATACCAATCTTTAAATTTATTTTTTCGTTGAATTCTTAAATTTATCTAACATGACTGTTACGTACACATAGCTAGTGTACGTATCAATCACATTACAAATATTTACTCGTTCTTATAAAAACACTACTTGAAATTGAAAACTTCATACTAAATGTTTTTCATTCTATAAACGTTGGCTTTTATTTGAACATTATTTTATATTTTCTTATATGAATCAGGTTAATATAACACGAGCCTTTGTATAAATATTTCAATTTAAGTTCGAGGCCATTAAAATAAAAGTATGTTAGGGACAAATATGCCAAGCATTAATGGGTAAAATTTGCGTATCGGGCACTTCTTTTAAATTATACACCGATTTTAAGCACGTCGGTATCGTTTTACGGCGACCCGGCCCCGAATCCGCTTTATCTGCGTGATTTCACCTCGAGATCCATTTGGGGTAAATTGATTGAAAAATGTTTTGGTTCCCACGTTTTTGCTTACGGCGTAACCATGTATTATCTACGATTTGATCTCCACCCTCATCTGTTTCATAACAATCGATCGATTATAATAACAGTTATTAATTTTACGGTATATGTTTTCGCTTACATTTCAAATTCAAAAGTTATTGGTCTGGACGTTGTTATATTACATACACATATAAGTATATGTATTAATTAATTAATTATTATAGAAAGAGCCTGGTGTTTTTTTCATCGACATTATAAGGAAAATCGATAATAATGCGTTCACTCGTGTTTATACGTCAGAAGTACGGATATAAGCAATTATGAAACATTCGACAATGAAATTGATGTTCACCTTATTTCCAACAGATAACCTTTTACATACTAAATACTACATTATAGAAACTGCAAATTACCGATTGATTATATCATATTAGAAGTCTCTTAATTTAAAAAGTGTCTTAATTTCACAATTGCGAACAAATTGAGCCAACATTAATGTCATCGTGTCTAGGCAATCACCCTACGTGCTATCGTTTGATCGATCAGTGGATACTGCTCACGAGGTACAGCTTAGAAGAGCAGCGCATTGAACATTTCTCGCTGAAAAGTCTATTCATCCGATTGATTTCTAATATCTGAATGGTACTCTGTTCATATAAGTCAGAATGAGCGGCCTTTTTTGTAAACTTGAATTAAAAATATAAATATGCACTCCAAGAAGAATACGACTATATACAAGCAAATTAAATCTATAAATTGCATTCAAATTCCTCTCTTAATTTCTTCCACGAATGATATTGTATTCACAATTGCGAACAAATTGAGCCAACATTAATTTCATCGTGTCTAGGCAATCACCCTACGTGCTATCGTTTGATCGATCAGTGGATACTGCTCATGAGGCACAGCGTAGAAGAGCAGCGCATTGAACATTTCTCGCTGAAAAGTCTATTCATCTGATTCATTTCTAATATCTGAATGGTACTCTGTTCATATAAATCAGAATGAGCGGCCTTTTTTGTAAACTTGAATTAAAAATATAAATATGCACTCCAAGAAGAATAAGACCATATACAAGCAAATTAAATCTATAAATTGCATTCAAATTCCTCTGTATTATTTTTGTGCATTATCGTTAACGTACATACCTAAAAAGCATTAAAAAGTCCAAGTGAACACACGAAATAACCTATTTTTTTCATAATAAGTGTGTGTGTATCATATATAAAGTAATGTAATCTATACATATGAATAGCTTACAACAATGGAGAAGTGCAAGTGTAAATAGTTCATCATATTTTCTTAATGAGATCAATTATTTATTAATATCTCCTTATATAGCATTCATCTAAGGTCTTCAAATTTTAGGAGCTATTTAATAACAAATCAATGACATAATTTTTTGCAATACTTACCTTATCAGAAGCAAATGAGCTCGTTCGCCGCTGCTCGAACGATCAGGACTATTTCGCTCACGAGAACATTAAACATTGCTGGGACGTAATTTGCTATGCTAAGAATTTGAAGCTATAATTATAACAGTACTCAGCTTCAAAAACAAATATAAAAAGCCTTTGAACTGAGTATTTACACATGCACACACACGCAAGCACCCATACAAACACAAACACACACATTCTCTCTCTCTCTCTCACCCACTCACATCCCTACGTCCCTCTAGTGAGCCCTGTCCGTAAATATCCTCATGACCATGATATTAATCTATATTATCCTTTACTATGTTTTTTTTTCTTATCATTATTACTTTTTATACCTTTTTATACATATTACCTTATATAAGTAGCCTACCTATCTCATAATATATGTTTGTTTTGTTCACGTGTTTTTATTGCTCATGATGAAATCAAATCTTAATTACGTGTTACCGCTCTTTGGGCTACCTAACTCTGGCAAGGTCATACTGAAAACCAGCAGCTGTTGTGCGCACTTGTGCCGCGACGGCAAACGTGGAAAAGTCATACATAGGTATGACTTTTCCACGCCACATACGATTTTATTTTTTTACTCATTTGTACATAAGATATCTTTTTTTCTTTTTTCTTGTAAGTGTGGAATAACTGATTTATCTATCCATCTAAAAATGGCCGTTTATAATACTACTCCATAAATATTACATCGTAGGATCGACCCATAAAGATTAAGTATTAGTATAATATACAATATGTAATGTTAGTTTCTTTTATGTAATAATCAAAATAAGATCATTTGATATCGAGGTGTACAGAAAAGGTTAAGTTTTTGTTTATTTTTATATTTTTAGAGACCATTTAATATTTAAACTTTTTATGGGTAAAATTCAATGCGACATTTTATATTTAATAATCTCCACGCTGTCACATTGCGTAACTTTTACCCCGACAATTGAAGAATTCCCTCGGAGTATACGTATATATTTTTTCCAATGTTGAAGATTAGAAGTGATACCCACTTACATTTATTCATTTTATTTGTTGTGACAAGATGGGAGCAAAAAATGCATATTTACAGATGGTGGGAACATAACTTTAAAGAAACTGTTTCACTATGAAAGAGTAGCGATAAACGATGTCATATTTATGTTCCTGAATTTAGACATACTTTGTTATGAATATGTTTTTATTGTAATAAAACAAGCATGAAGAATTGATTTGGCATACTATTAAAAGTAGATCAAAACAGTGTTTGGGATTCAACTTTAATCTCTCTTATTCTAAACAAATTAATCATAGCGCCATTTATAATTGTAACAATCGTATTATCTGTATACAACATTATTTATTATTACACTTACATGTACTTGACGACTCGTGTTACAAAATAGTCACTATATCCATCTAATAATCCTCGTTGGTCGTAAATATACTAAAGTAACATTAAAATTCCAATGTGCGTTCTAATGTAAAAGCGTCACAAAATTTTATTTACTATTTTCATCGTTTAAGCATCGCTTCTAAATAACTCGTTCGAAATAAGACATCAGTTGAACGAAGCCGTGAGCATTTGAGATGCGAGGGAACAGTAATGAGGGTAGACGGACCCACTCATTGTTAACATGACCTTATGTAGTACTATAGGGTTTGCTTGCGACTTTCCCGACTTAGGTTTGTGAAATATGATCTGTTTATAAAAATATAATGACTCTTAATGGTCGTGTATTTACCAGCATAACATCTGTATACAAATCCGTATTATGAACAATTTTGTACATAATTGTACCCTTGTACATTTGTATATACAGTATTCACTCGGCACGCAACAGCTTTTGGTTCATTATTTACGAATGACCTTCCGCACGCGGCTCAATTCGTGTAGCCCTGCCCGAGGTTACTTAGAATTTTTCATGGATAATCCCTTAGGATTTTTTCCTACTATTTACGCCAAAAAAGTTGAAATATTCGTAACAAAAGGTAGCACATTTATTTTTAATTATAATATTATATTATTGCCACACAATATACAAAAGGCAAACACCAGTATCTGATTGAACAGTATTATTTGATTATGTGCAAAGGGAAAAGTCTTAACTTCTGCGAGCATGAGTGACCGTGTTCACCGCTATTTTTCTGATTCTCCCTCTTCACCGATGGCCGCTCCTGGGTTCTTTTCAAGTTTTATTCTAACACGCTATGTACTTTCATAACAAACGGATAAATTATACTTCGAGTATGGGTTTGAGAGCTTGTATCGTTGGTAAGAATATGGTACTGGGATAATATCAAAAGGTTCGGTCGATCATCCGTACACAAACAGAGGAAAATTTTTTTAACCGACTTTGAAAAAAGAGGTTGTGAGAGGGGTTCTTTTTTATTATTTTTTTTTCCAAATAGACCGACTTCTATGCCACAAAAAAAATAAAAAATATTTTAAATATGTGTTGGTTTACTACAAAGACTGTACATAGTACATAGTCCCGAAGTTGGCACTCAAACTTCTTCGCTACATCACGACGACGAAACTATGTTCTAGGAGTATATGCCGATTTTGTTAATTATTCTTTTTCACGCTTTTGAGTGATATAATTATATTTATTTGTACTAATATAAAATCACTTATTTTAAATTATAGATATACAACATAAATAAAAATTTAATTCGACCTTCAATATGTAAAATTTAAGCGAAACCTAAGCCTAAGTCATAACTATTTACAACACATTTTTAAACTCTAATACAACACTGTTCTTTCTTTCTTTCTTCTTTCTTTCTTTCAAATGCCTAACTCCCACGGTTGAAGCATTGGGTATCAATACCTCATAATAAATATCCGTAAGCGTCAAATGGCTAACTTGTATGCCTTAGCCTTGCAGAGTGCATTATCAGGTTTGTGGAGTTGAAGGTAAAATTTTACATTGTATGTCTCTGCTTAGTTGTATTTATGCATTGGTTCCCAATACCTTAACCTTAAGAGTTAACTATCTGGTGCTTACCGATATACATACAAGAGAAATTTTAAATAGAGATGATTAATGAATGACTTGATCTTCAATTCCACGGCTTTCATGCTGCCTACCCAAACTACAGGTGTTAGCCAAGCGGCCCTTACGTTTATGTATTGAGTTTATTGAGCATAGACATACGAGTAAAATTTTGACCTTCAACTCTTCAACTCTCATAATGTAAGTGTACATCTTGCTTAAAACATATGAGTTTGGCATTCGTTGTTTATAAATTCTTGTGATGAAAAATTTGACTCTGAATACCTTAAACCCTGATGGTGCAGGAGTACTGCCTATGGCTTAAATGAGGTTGATCTGTATCGTTTTTATAGAATGGATTAGGTTGGGTTAGAATATTAAATAACATGTAAAACTAAGCAGCGCCCTGTAAGCAGGTGTGCTCAGTTCATCTAAATTCCAACCTAACCTTTATTTACCTCAGTACAAGTTATAAAAGTTTTATAAGTTATGGCTTAGGTTTAATTTTAAATCTATGTTGGAAGTTAAACTCGTGTTTTATTAAGGTTACAGTTAATGTTACGTGTAAATTTATATTTTCCTGATATTATAGGTACATATGAATACAAATATATGCGTATCCTCGTTAAAAAGCGTGATTTTTTTTTTCAAAAAATAGAAACCGTCTTCTGTGGCATAAAAAAGTAAAAAATCTATGTTGGTTAAGAATATAGACCGTGCATAGTACATAGTTTTGAAGTCAGCGCTGATATACTCGTGGGACATAAGATTCATGGTACTTTTTATAGCATAGAAGTCGGTTTCTTCAACAAAAAGTTGATTATTTTCTGGATTGCAGTCACTTTTAATTCATTTGTGATGATATTAATTGTAACTTATCAATTTTATATTATAAGTAAGTAATATGTACAGGTTGAACAGAATTTCCATCAATATTAATGTGCTTACGTCGCAATCTTTCTAAAATGATATTAAGGAATTAATAATAAACTCCCCGTTGAAAAATCGAAAAATCTCCTAAAAAAATTGAAACAGTTTATGTAATAAAATATCATGAATAAACCTTCTACTTTGTGATAATAATATTGAAGAACACGATTATTATTCACATATATTTAAAATTTTCTGGCAAGACTAAAACTTCAGATTAAACGTCTTTGGGTACATCCTTGCGCGGGTTCCTAATAATAATTTTTGGTTCACGATATAAATTTCAGTTGACCGCCCGTAGTTTCGTAAAAGGCCCTATTAAATACACGGTAACCTGGTTAGGTAGGGTGTGTAAATCGAAAATAAAGGTACACAAGATCGCCCGTGTCACCGAGCCGTATAAAATAAGCCTCTTTCTTTAATGTACATACATAAATCCGAATTAAAACCAAAAGAGGGCTCACGTATAAATAATGCCGGCTCGTTTTTCAGAGGTCTTAAGTCCTGCGTTCTATTCTAAACGGCCATGTTTTTATTTTTGTATTTAAAACTCTGGTAATTATGAATAAGGAGATGGTAGGGAGAATTTCGTTACCGACTCATTTCTTTCTTAATTTTGTCAAAGCATTACCTGTTTCTTTTGCTACTTTCATTTGCTTCTACGTTTCATTTTTTGTTTGGTGAATCCTACTTTAATATAAATTCTGGAAAAATTTACTTAACTATGATTTACCTCAATCACCTACGGATCATATCAGTGTAGTTAATCAATGGTAGTTAAAAATCCTTTTTGTCCGCCCTATGCAACCTTAGTAGTTAATATTTATAATAGGGTTGAAATATGAAATATGAAATAGTCGCCCATAGATATTTGCAACCAGTGCATAGTGCACTGGTTGCAAATATCTCTTAATAACAGGGGTTCTACCTCAACCGGATCATAGATTCGTTGCCACTCCATAATGGCAAAATTTAACAAAAACGAAGTTTTGAAGATTCTACACAAAAATATGTAGAACCAGTATTAAGTACGTACATTTTATGTTATTTACTGTATTTACTGTTAACGAAACTTTTATACGCTTCCTGTTGTTCCGGCACAAAAAGCTGTGTTTCTTCTTTTAAAAGTTCCTCTCATCACGCTTTTATAAAAAAATCAAACATTTATCTTAAAGGAACGTAAAAGTAAAATTTCATGAAAAAGCCAGCGTTCTTTTAAAACTTCGCACTTTCTAAGACGCAGAAACTACAGGGAATCTTCAAGTTAAAAAAATAATACTTATTACACTGACCCCAATTTATTAGCTTAAATGTTTTATTAATTTAAGTCTGATCTGAATAAGAAACAGGTACAGTGTAGAAATATTCTTCGCTTACTATAAAACATCGTCATAAAATAAAATAAGCAGAATAAGTAGCTAAAGTAAGGGTTCAGATATTTATAACAGACGTAACATATAGATCGCATGTGTTATATATTTGTGAGTGCAAGGTAAGAGGCCACCCCCTTCCCGATTTTCCCTATTGTAAAGACGTAAATAAGTATTACGTTTAAGGAGACGACAAAGACGGAAAAAAAATATAATTTTTTATTCCTTTGGTTAACGTAAATCCTGGAGCCGGCAGTAGGTGGATGTGTGTGCGCGTGAGCATGTTTATTCGCATATGTATTGTCAACCTTTAACTTTTTACAAAATAAAGCAAACTTTACATTTATTTCGTCTCAATTCAAAATTATGCTATTATTACTAGTTCAGTATAGTTAATACATGGTTACTGATATAACATTATGGTTTTCAGCACAGTAGTTTTGCATTTATGGGACATTTATTATGTACAGCTGCGGCGGGGACATTATTTTCGTTAGATAGTCGCAATTACTCTACTTATTCTATGGGCAGTTATCACGCAACAGCAGTACGGTGCCTGATTCATAGATAATATCCAATACACGCAATCTGTGAATACACAAATATAATTTTAGGACAGATTTTGGTTTGTAATTCGCTTTCCATTATTATTATCGGTATATAATGTTCAGGAAGATATTTTATAGGATTACTAAGCAAAACAATAATCATAATCCATAAGATTGTAATGTTATTTTGTTCTATTTCCTGGGACCTTTAAGCCATCCCAATGTTGATCTGAAAAAAAAGTTAAGAATAATGGTATCATATCATAAACATATTGACTGATTTTAATTTTTAAACGGAAAAGAGAAGTGTTATATGTTTAATGTGTGTATCTATCTGCGGTAGGGTAGGTCTCAAATGGGTATACCGATTTGAATTTTTTTATTAAATTGTAGTAATAGGGTAATTAAAAATCTTATAATCTTTTTTAAACTTTTTATGTAAAAATATTTAAAAAATTTCAATGAAATATATGCTCTCTTTCTCAGCAAGGATGTTACGTTTTTACTTACTAAAATTTAAGATTATTTTGTTATCGTAACATTTTAATAAGTATAAAATATAAATATTACTTATTGAATAGTTAGATACTATAGTTAGTATCTAAATATTGATTAAGTCAATATTATATATATACTATCTCTAATGATAGTTATTATCATTAACGCTGAAAGCTACCAGAAACTGTATAGTTCAATTTATTATATTCAATTACATATTAAAGTACACTTAAAGATTGGCAAAGAATAGAAAATAACATAAATAAGGGAATAGTAGTCAATTAGTTAGACATTAGCGTGTAATTAACTAACCGTTGTCTAGCCTCGAGGGAGATATCAATACTAATCAGAGTGTAAGGGCGAGGAGAGAACGAATGTAAAATAAATATATATTAGTTTTGTTCTGAAAAGAAAAACATTTAAAATTTTATGTATAGTTTAGATTTTTAGTTCCACTATTATAAGTAAATAAATAAATAAAAAACCTTATATTTCAACGTAATTGTGACGAATATTGAGTTGATATGACCGGCCGCTCACGATGCTAGTCTGCTTAGATACCGACACATCGCACATGGAGATATAATTTCATATTCTATTCCTAAGTAGTAACGTTATGTCAAAGATATCATTACTTCCTGTGTAACCTTTTTCATTTTCCTTTGCTGGGGTCAGCTATCAATTTTTTGGAGTTTTATCTAATTGAATGTGCATATGCCGACTTTAACACATAATGCAAATTAATAAGTGTCCTTTTATCTTATATCCAAAAGACAAGATAATACGACAATAATTAAAAGAAATGTTGGTCAGTAATTAGCAAATAAAGCTGTGTTCACATTGTGTCGAAATCCACTTTTAGGGTGTGTACTCTTTTTACCTGCGTCAGAAGGAGGGCAATGTTTTTCGAGTGTATATGTAAGTATGTTTGTTTGTATGCATGTCCATTTCTTTGGCACGCGCTACAGCCCAAACGGCTTGACACATTGTGACATATGACATATCATTAGAATCGTCTTAGTTTGGAAAGTGACGTAGGCCATATGATTTTTAAAAATTGCGCCTGGAAAAAGAGGAAAAAACGGGGAGGAGGGACGACTTTTTTACAATTACGCCAATATGAGTAACAAATGAAAGCTAGTAAATAGACCACTCTAAAAATATATTTTATAACACTCTTACTATTTTGACAAAAACTCATAAATGCGTGAAATTAAATATATATCATTATGGACAAAATTCATTTTAAACAGTCGGGTTTTTTGTTTTATTATTTTTAATTTTACTAGTTATCCAACAATATATAGGTTAAATTGAATCAAAAATTGCATATAATGACAGAATAATTTATATTTAATTCAGGAATACACAAAGCAAATAATAAACGTGATATTACGTTATATTAATATAACAATAAAAATGTTATGTATATCGTAAGAGAATGAGTGTCAAAAAGAGGCACTATATTATCTTGTCTCGTTGGATAAAGTGTTATTTTCTGTTATTATACATTTTTTGTATTGTAAAATGTGTTTTATCTAAGCATAATTATTAATTTTTATCCACAGGTAAGAACAACGAGAACAACAAGAGCTGGAGATACGAGCCGGGCGAATTGAAGGTCAGATGTAGCGTGATAAGGTACTGAGGTGATGATGTCAAATCATTTCCATTATCTGGTTTAAAAACAAAGCAATACACGACACAGTTGCAGATTCAGTTCACAATCGAGGTGGTACAACCTTATGCAGTAGAATTCTATGGCCGCCTTATCACAACAGTGATAAGCTGCCGTGTTTGGGTGTGAAGGGTGTGGTACAAAAGCTTTTGTCTAAGGCGTAACAGCTTAGACAACATAGGAAGCTAGGTACCTGAGGCCAACCACGGACAGGGCTCCAATCCTATTACCACCTTTAGGTAGAACTAATGGTCCGGAACCACCATCGCCACCTATTTCTGCCTAATAACAGCAGCCTTATGCATTGCTGTGTTCTGGTCTGAAGGGTGCGGTAAGGGATACTTACCATAAACGTTCCAACTTAGTCTTCAGAGGTAGCGACGCATCTGTGACTAACCTTAGGTAAGAGTAATCTTATTTGCGGTGATTTATATGGGTGACAGTGGCCGCTTACCATCAGTTGGATTAGAAGGTGGTAGAACTCTTTGTGGTTCGACTCCGTTAGCACCACCGCCACAACTATTTCTGCCTTATAGCAGCAGTGTAATGCACTGCTGTGTTCTTATCTGGAGGGTATGGTAAGGGAGGCATATTTTTACGAGGCATTTCGTCTTAGTCCTCAGGGGTAGCAACGCATCTGTAGCTAACCTTAGGTAATTGAAATGTCACGCAACTTTGATCTTACATAGGGTTGATTTCAGATACCCATGGGCGGCAGCAGCCACTTACCATCAGGTGGGCTGCAGGCTCGTTTGCTACTTCCATACTATAAAAAAAAGGTGGACTACATGCTCTTTTGCTATTTCTATATTATAAAGAAATGGTATTTTATGGCTCCATGGTACCACTAACCATCAGATGGATTAAATCGTTTACTATTTCCATATAATAATATATAAAAGGTTTCAGGTGGTCTACATATCTGTTTATCTGTCAATTACATTAAGCTTTTAAAGTAATGATTCGTCTTCAAACTTTATCAGAGTATCAGGTTCATGAAGTTTAAAAGTTAGTTTAAACTTGCGAAACGGCATTGTAAATATAAAAAATCGAAATATTATTAGTTATTTTTTCATGCGAGTCATGCTCTTTTTATAGTAAGTAGGTAGTGGTCTATCTATGGGTTAAGGCCTTCTGTCATCAAGCCTTTTTTTAGGGGTTTCGTCGCCATCAACCCTTTATTGTCCCACTACTGGACACCGGTCTTCTCTCAGAATGAAGAAGGCCATAGCCCACCGCGCTGGCCAAGTGCGAATTGTTATACTTCACACACCTTTGAGAACATTTTTTTAAAGAATTCTCAGTAACACTAAAAACAGACTAAAATAAATAGGTATGTCCGCTTCTTTGGTACTCTTTACAGCCTTACGGCTTGACGGCTTGTCTCATATGTCCTATCATTACAATCGTCTCAGTTTACAGTTTGTTTATAAATGGTGCCTGTAATAGAAAGAAAAAAGGGAGAAAGGACGACATTTTTACTATTGTGATAATATGGTTATCAAATGAAAGCTAGTAAATAAACCATTACAAATATTTAATAACATTTTTATCTTGCTATGTTGACGTAAACTGAAAAGCGTTATATAAATAAATAATTTTGAAGTCGAAATATTTGAGTGCAAATATCAATTTTAGCAGTTCGTTCGGTTTGTGTGTTCATAATACTTATTTACACGAATATTATCAACTGAATTAATGCAACGGCTAAATAATTCAGCAATTCAGCTATAGATATGAATGGCTCATAATATGTATTTTTAAACGATTTCCAAATTCAAACGAATTGCGGCTTTAAAAATATTCCCACAGCAATATGTTATAATCGGTTTAGGTTTTCAAAAATGCGTTAAACTGCTTTCACGGCATTATAGACTTTTTATTGCGTTTTATAGCAACAAATTGTTCATGAAATTCAACAAAAATGACGCAATATTTAAGTTATAAAATAGAATTGAAGAATATTTCTCGTTATCTTAAAAATAAACTTTTGATGTTATTTGATTGAAATCGCAATAATTTTCGTAAATAGCTATTAAAAATGCACATTGTTTAAACCATTTTAATCCTGAAAATGCCAAGAAGTATTGTGTAAGAAATAAACATTAGAAAAAATGTAATTTAATTAATTAAAATGATTATAAAGTAACAATCACTTAATTCTTAAAAGTGACGTGCATATTTTTTAAGAAAAAAGACGAATAGCTTATAGCAAACAAGTCACGAATCATTTAGCATGAGTGTGTAATCGGTGTTAAATTCAACCAAAACTGATTCCATTTATCGCGTATTGTAACGAGCAAATAGCCAAACTATCTATTACCCTATTGCCAACCGCCAACACTAGCAATTATTACACCATCAGGAAATCTAGGGATCGCGCCATTGTCGCGTGAAGTATTTGAACCTCGCTCATGTATCGGAAACTCATGCCTCATTCGAAACAATGACGCACATTTAAATGGTGATTTCGGTGTGTTGGTCATTAATTTGTGGCTTTGTTCTCTTTACTATTGCAGCTTGTTTGGACATATTTTGTAATATCTTTACGATGAGACTACGTTGATACTACGATGAGACACCTATACTTATAAAGTATTTATCTTGTCTAAACTAACTAAACTAGATTTTAAAATTTGTAAAACATAGGTTAAAAAATCATTGATACTCCAGTAATTTTGAGGCAAACACTACAAAAATTAGTAATCGGCTTTCTGGTTTCAAATAATTAGACACCTATTTCACTGTTTTTAGAAAATCGACGCCTAAAGAGTTAACCGCTTTCCAAAGGACATGGAGACCCCGACAACTTATTTTATTACTAATTGTAATTGTTTGAGATGTGTACATTATACGGTAATACGATACATCGCGAAGTGTCGAGTATGTTCTCGTTTAATATAATGTATATTATACATATAATATGAGTAACAAATAACTGAAGAAAAAAAGCGTCATTATTGTTTTTTATGTTATGTTTTATTTTGAGTTTTTGCATATATATATTGTAAACCTATACAATAAACTTACTTACTTATGCAAACGTATGAAAAACCTTACGCAAACGGTCTGCTAAAAGGCCTTTTAAAGATATCTCTCCAATTTTCTAGATTCTAATCCATTACATGGAAAAGGCTCTAGAAATCCCAATCGTATTTGCGAAATTGATCCCAAATAGGTCAATCTCGTTGGGATTCTGCAGGTGACTTATTTTCCCAACCCTCTCTCTATTACATTTGACAATTTCCGAATAATTACCGGATGTTTCGCTAAAACGGAAATGACGTACCGAATAAACAATAATCCGGCACAGACAATGTTGCTCCCGCGAGACAATTTCCGGTGCGTCCGTTTGAGCCTGATTTTGTGCAAAATATTATAAAAATTAATAAATCATTTCTCACGTCACTTCTTTAAAATCAATGCATCATTAAAAATGTTTATTACGAAAAATTTAAAACGTAAATATGGTAGTTAACTCCAAGTCCAAATCCACGTACTTCTTGTCATTTATCTATTTTTTTATCAGGTCGGAAATGCATCTGACATATTTCGTTTATTTTTTCTTATTTTTAGCCCATAATACTATTTGAAAACAAAAAATAATATTATTATTCAACAATTATTTAAAAAAACTCTTATGAAAAGGAAATAATAAAAAAGAACGAAAATTGTCCCATGTTCGTTCTAAATTTTAAATGTACTAAACTACAGAATATGTTTTCGCAAGCCTTTCTGTATTTATTAGGTCAGAAAATTAAGCGAATCCTGGGGAACAGCATCGAACTAGATTAGATCTCAAACGACTAGACGGCGATATTGGAGTTCGATTGGTGCCACTACGGGCTTATTTCCGAAATCAAATAAAATTTATGATTTACTTGCAAGAATTGTTCTGGAAATTCTGCATCGAAGTCTACAGCCAAATAATGAAAATTTATTTCTATGAATGGTTCGACGAATGATATTTTAGGCAGGTATGAACTCAAACAAAACGTCTCCATTTCACAAAAAAGTCCTTTTTTAATATGGAAGTAACAAACGGTGCTCGTTTGTTGCAGTCTACCTGATATTAAGTGGCCTCTGCCACCCATGAACATTTGGAATCAAGCTCAGGTAAGATCAGGTCTTATCTGAGGTTAACCGCAGATGCTCTACTTTTTAATATTATAATTTGATAAAAAAATAGACTTGTGCTTGATTTCCATTCAATTAATTACTGTCCAATAACTGGACCCGTATCTTTTATTGAAATAAAAGAAATTTTTAGAAATAAAAGAAATTTTTAGAAAAAAATTTTTTTTTTCCTTAACTATTAGTGTAATGTGTTTTAATACAGTGAATAAAAATAATTTCTTCTTTCTTCTTCTTCTAAATAAGACCGCGAGCTACTCGCATTACAGTGATTTGCAAAGTTTAGTATCCAGAGAATGCTATCTTAGAAACTCATATGACTATCCTAAGTTAACATAGACGGATGTCCAAAACTAATCAATGATAGCTAAAATTTCGGAACACGTACCGCAATAGCCGCATTGTACCGGTCCTAGTGAATACCACTATATTTTCATAAAATGAAAAATAACCGTGGAGTTATGCATTATGGGTGGCGTGCTTTCGTGCGGGCACATCATACAGTTAATCTCAAAAATGTCACGTTCCATCCACTTGCGGTTCAGTTCCCAATATTCGGTAATAACCACTATTAAATATGATAAAAAATTAACAACAATCGCTTGTATATTCTTCAATATTTACATTACATACATTTTGTTCCTAGGGGGAGGTTAGAGGGCCTATTCTAAAAGTATATCGTTACGTAGTGTATAAACTTAGTCTTTCTATCCGTGAAACATTAATCTTTATAAAATGTAATGTTCAATATGGGTCCAATCCCGGCACGGTTCACTGTCAAACGTCGATAGACAAATAATATCATATCCGATCGCGTCATTCGTTCCACAGAATGACGTTTTGACATGACATGACGTTTGCGGGATGCCGGGAAAATCGGAGTCAATGTCTGAATTACATGCGACGCGATCTCGTTCAACCGGGTCATTTGATAAATCTTTTGTGCGAGGATTAAACTGCGTTTGAACTAGCTCCTGTTATCTATTGTTCTAGTCTGATATTACTAATTAATTTCACAAAACTATGATTTGAGTTTCAAAATATTGTTTTATTGTTTCCTTAAGTTGTTCTTTAAGTACTTAATAACATTAAATGAAGTTTCTTAACACGGCTTCTGGTTGGATTTGAATGGTAAAATCGTCACGCAACCTCTCTCTCTGTCTCATTCTTATTATACAAGTTTGTGTATTCATGTGTGCGAGTATCGAGTTTCGAAAAGATTAGCATTGTGCGCGGCCGATTGCATAACTTCAATACTGGAAGTGTGACGTGTTATTTGTTTCTGTTTTAAATTAGCCTTGTGTTATATTATTTATCTTCTTATTGTAATTTTGCAATGAAGTTTAAAGAATTTTAATATTGTCAAGGTTTTCTGACTGCATAAGTATACTTTTCATTGTCCATATATGCCCATGGAATACGGCACTTAGTAAAGAAAGCACTGTATTTTCAACAAAAAAAGGGTCGCCAACAATTTAAAATATTGAGTCATATAATAACAGAAATCTTATTACTATTATTAATGCAAAGAAATTCAAACTCCATTACATCACAAGGTTTCTGAAAATTAGCGAGAGAAGTCTATAAATAAAATGAACACAGCAACAGCATACTCGTTACTGTCGATACAATTCGTTTCGTAATACATTATCGCTGGCGATTAAAGTGTGTACAATTTCCGACGCAGCTACGTCAGGTTGCGATGAAAAAGTGATTTTTAAAGGACTCAACGCAAACTATTTATCCATATAGACGGTTTATCCGCAAAGCTAGTTCAATGGCACGTGATGGCCCATTATTCATTGTTTATCTATTGGATGGGTGCTGGTTTCCAAATTTTTGCACCTTACATGACAATGTTTCATTAAACATCTATTTTATAATACTTGAACAGTCTATATATGAATCAAGGAAAGTTATAGTAGCTAAAAGTTAATTTACTAACACGGCCTTTTTATCATATTTGAATGGTTGCCATAAACGTGACACACTTGAGACAATTTATTGGCATAATCCGATCATCCTAATTCCATCTAATCATAAATAATCTATCTACATACATTTTACTAGCTGTGCCCCGCGGTTTCACCCGCTACTACATAAGAAAAAAATATATAAACATAGCTTGATGTTCTATAGCCTATAGTCATCCTCAATTAATGGACTATTCAACACAAAAGTATTTTTCAATTCGAACGAATAGTTCCCGAGATTAGCGCGTTCAACTAAACAAACAAACTCTTCAGCTTTATAATAGTATAGGTAAGTATAAGCATATTAGTATAAGTATAGATTATCAATTGTTATATGAAAACAAATAAAGGTACCAAATATTTTTTAGGACCACACTGTCATGTAAAATGTTGGTCAGGTTAGGGAGGTAGGTGTATAAAATATTCTCTACGCTTAAAGTAGCCACCTTCGTTCAAAGTGGTCACAATTAACATTCGGTAGGTACCACGTATTTCTACGAAATGCGGTACAAACGAACTTAACTAAACGCCACCGGGAATATCCGGGACATTTCAATTTCTTCCTGTTTTCCCACTTTTGTCCGAATTTCCACGCTAAAACATGCCTCCGGGTCGGGCTAACTGGAAATGTCTGTGTATTTTAAGAATAGATAAACATTTTTGCATTTGGCCCGAACAGAAAATTATTATACTGAAAGATATTTTCATCCAGTAATAATTCTTAAGAATATTTTATCTGAAGAACTTCGGAAAATGTCAGCCAACTATCACATTGTAACTTCAATTTGTAAATGACTTAAAAATAAAAATGTCAAAGTTAAAATTATACTTATATATTTGTACACGTTTCTTATATTTGCATGCTTGCTTTATTATTTATCTCAATAATGATACGTCACTTTCCTATTTTTATAATATATGAGTTGTTTTTAAGCCCCGACACATAAATTAGTTTGTTGTATGTTCTGTATTTGTATGTGGCATAGTAACTTTTAAACGGATGGATTAAGGCAATTTGTAAGCGGTTTTTTATATGATACCAAAAAAATTACATATAAAGCCAAAAAATAATATTTACGATCTAAACATCGTCATGTCGTGACACCGTTATGTTTATTAAGTGTAAGTCTCCCTTATTCGTTTGTAAAGATATATTAAGGCAGACAGCAGACAATATTAACGTATTTTGCCGAAACACATACAGAATATACTTACACAATGTACAAGAATTTCACCAAAAATATACAAAATGGTGCTTCCGTGTTTTGGTTTTTAAAATAAATAGATCCAGAAGGAGTTATTATATATTACATATGAACCTCTCCAATTGCCCCTAAGAGGTAACAACGTTGTGTGATGAACATAGGGTAGCTCTTCATTCCTAATTGAACTTGATGACACCCCAGTTTCACTGCTTAATATGAGGTGAACTGCACATCGATTAACTGTGCATACTTTTAAATATTTATGTACTCAATATGTAAGGAAGCTAATACACGAGTGACTGTTCATGTCGACGACCGTCGCCGACCGTCGTCGCCTGTAGGATGCTAACTTTAATGGCAATTGACGATGAGCGTCACTGTCGATGTGTCAATGTCGCGCGTACATGCTAACAAAGTAAAATAATAATTAAAAATGGAAAAGTATGCGCTGCCTCTGATTTATCTAAAAATTTTGTAACAGCTCCTCTCTCTCATTTCTCTCTCTCTTCTAACAGTCCTCTGATGTGTCTAAACATTTTCTTGCTCATATAATATTGCCTCGATATGGTAGATTTAGCGAGGAGAAATAAACAAATATAATTGTAACAAGTGCTTATCGCAAAGAAATACATTTTAATAATTTTTAGCGGTGATTGTTTTTAATTTCATTCGGATAATGGATCACCTTGAAACATTAGTCGTACTTAATTTGCATGAAGAATCCCGATTACGCATTGGGCGCAGGGGAGGTTGGGGCGAAACGACCCAATGGTATTTCGAATGAATAATTGCGGCGCAGATTTGACGTGAGGTATTTTTATTGCCCCTTGGTATGAGCAATATTCGAATTATTTATCCGTTATAAATATTTACGCAGCCTATACAAAGTGATCTAGGTTCAGGAGAAGGGTATTCGGCAGAAAGGGATTAATGTTGTGTAAAGTACACCAATATATGGTATACTAAAGCTTTGTTCTAATGCTATAACAGATTAGGCGCTACTTTACATTTGTTTATCACATGACGTAAAAACGAGCATGCAATACACGTGATGGTAAGTGATTACTGCCAACCACGGACATCTGTAAGCAACTTCATATAAAACATGAGTTCTATCTGAAGTCAATCACAGATATGTTGCTACTCTCGAGGACTAAGATGGTCGCCACATATATAAGTGAGCCGGCAATCAATCCTTCCACCGAAACGCAAGAACTGATTCACACTAGAAATAAGTGTGACGGTGGTAGGTTCCTCGTCGAGCTGCACTGGTTCTTCCACCTGGAAAATGCATGAAAATATATTAATTTTTAACAACTCCGTGACTCGTTTAGGTATACAAGTTTTTTCACATTTTAGTCTGGATGAAATTAAAATTATTTTGGGTACGATTTTCGTCCAACAACTTCATTACAAAGTTTTGTAGAAAAACTCGAAAGTATGATAAACAACTTTTCTAATCAGTCGTATTAAGGAAAAATACCGTAATTCCCTCTATTTAAGCTAAGTACATCGATCGATGTGAGTCCTGTTTGCTTTTTGTTGCCTGGTAACGGAAAGGTTTTACTGTTAAACGGCCACACATGAAAGCTCTTGCAATTAAGTAGAAGCAATGATACTGAGTACGTAGTGCCTAAGATCATTATGGGGTAATGCCCCTCTTAAATAACGAACCGCTCTTTTGTATTACAATCAGAATGCTTGTAGAAAAGAATATATATTATTTTATTCAAAAATTACAAGTTATTAATACTTTATACTCGAGTACTATTATAAAAAGGCAACAACTAAGATTTTTTTGTTAGGAGATATAAACCGGAAACCGTCATTCATATGTAACATCGGTTTTGCGACATAATAGAATGTTTGATACCGCACATAAGTATAAAATACGGTAACACGCAGAAAATTACGAAGTCCTACAGAACGTAGGAAATTGAACATATTTCAATAACATTACTTTGAAAGATCGGAAGTATGATTAAAATGACAAAGGTTCGACAGGGAGTCGTATCCGAGGTGGAGGTGCTCAGGCCATTTTCAACTCTAAACTCGCCAAATTTCACGGCGTTCCACGTAACAATCGAATAACAAATACGCTTATAACTTTATTAATGTGTTTGTCTCGCTCGCACGTAAACACACCCATAAATTTAACGATAAAATTGTGTAATGGCTTTTAGTGGTTTCATCACTTAGACCACGTAACTAAAATATAATTATGTGGTTGTCTAAAACGAATAGAGTTTATACGGTTCATTATATTACAGTCATTCAATTATTAAAGTTGCAAAAAGGAGCAAAAAGAACAAGTCTTTGTAGCGGCATTTTAATGCCAATTGATGCCATTTCACGTATAACAAAATTTAAACCTAAATATATAAAACCACCCTTATTTTAGAACATTCTAATGTCACATGTACTCCTCTGTAAATATGTATGTACACATGTAAATAAATATGCAGCTTATTTGATGGCACTTACTATGATTATCGGTCATGAACATCTGTGACTGCCTCATCATAGAACAAGAACGAACTGAGTCAAATCACGATTCACTTCACCCTTTAGTTAGCCGCTCGTCCTGGGGATTAAGATGATCGCCACATAGGTCAATGAGGAGACATCAAAACCGTTCCACCTAACCTAACCTAACCGAACCTAACGCAGTGCTGCTTCAGGCAAGAAATAGATTTTAAAAACAGATCACAGCAGCAATACACTTATTTGACGACCCGTGTGGTGGAGCGGTCACCATACCGGTCTGACACGCAGTGGGTCCCGGGATCGATCCCCGGCCAGACAGATGTCTGAACGACGAGTTTAGATTCTGTTCTGGGTCTGGGTGTTTGTGTATTCGTCTTTGTGTGTCCATGGCACCCACGACACAGGAGAAAATCATTAGGATTTTCTCCTGTGTCGTGGGTGCCATGAGTGTAGAAAGCGTTTATGTTTATGTTTTACTGTATTATTAGACGGTATACGGTCAGGAAGTTCAGACATTGTAGCCTTAAAATATTTACACTCTGAAAGAAGCATCTTCCAAAAACGGACAAGATTTTTACAAAGGGTAACTGTAGAAGAAAATAAACCCCTGAATAGAGTTTTTCAGTTGACGTACTATGAACGTATTGAGTTAACAATCTCGCCTTGACACTCTAAACATTGAAAACATAATAAACGTCTTACATTTTTCCCCCAAATACACGCAGCTAACTTTGCATTTTATATAAATATTGTTATCTACAAAGGGCCACTTCAAATCGGCAATAATGCGAAGAAAATGATCAATTAACTTACATTATAATCGTATTATATCAAATCATAAGATACTGCTAACTATCTTATATCCCGCTAATATATTGCAAATCATTACAAATTGTTAGGTAAGACCGGGCTTCAGTTCCATTGTGCGTAAGTTAATCGTATTTCATTATTGGCAGGAACAACCCCACAATGCTTGAATACGTTCCATTCAGCGCAATACATCCTTTTAGCGTTGATATTTCGTCTCACAAAACAGTCATTCACACATTCATACCTTGATACCGCGGTATTACTACGGGAAACGAAACGTGATTTCAATTTTCCCAACATTTATCATAAGGGGGGCTAGTCGAGGGTGGGAGGGAGCAATTTGAAGCACTTGACGCGGATTTGACGGGAAGTGCTCCTACATTGCTGGTGGCTTACTGAATCACCCGTCATTTGCGTTTGATGAGGCCAAATTCGGGTTATTGAAGATATTTCAAGTGTCTGATTGTTCGGTTGTCCCGTTCTGTTTGTGCTTTCCGGTTATTGTTTTTTAAGATGATGATCTTTTATGTCAATAGTACATGACTAATACATGATTTTTTATGTCATTTGAACCTTACTTGGCGGCCACGAAACATTCGCTCTTCATGCGCCATTCGATTGCTGTTGCACGCTAGCGTTGAGTGTTAAAAACAAATGAAATTTCGCTGAAAATTGTCACGAATTTAATAAAAATTCGCTCAACACTGAACCTATCAGCGCCAATTGAATATTGTGGGGTACTCGGGTGAGAGTATGAGCATTTACTTGAATGGTGGTATATCCTTTTTAAAATAAGAGGGGTTAAGCCTACCGTCCTTTTTTCGACAAGATGACGACTTGTAGACTTCATACACTCGAAAATAAAGACTTGTAAAGTTAAGAGTTAGACATCGAAATTCGAACCCGAATCTCCCACATTTGATGCTAAAATTAAAACCGTGCTACTCCACTTCCCTTTATGTTCTTGTATATTAAATACCAAACTTATAATTACAAATAGTAAGTGGCGTACGCTAAGGATGCTCATACAATGTTCCGTGATAGAACTTCTTGCGTGTGAACAATAGCTGAACAATGTGTAACTTCTGTGATTGTTGCAGTGCAAAACTTTCAACTAATGCCCGCAGGTTTATTGATAAATATCCTGCCAGTTCAGAACTCCTATAATACTATAATGAATTTCCACGTGTAAACCAGATCCGTGAAATAGTTTCTGTACTTACAGTTCGCAGATAGTTAGCGATGCTAAGACGTACTAAATTGTACACTAACGGTAACACTATGCTGCTCTTATTGGGAAATTTTGTAAACAGAAAAAATATTTACATTGCCCGTCATAAACAATGAATAAAACATTGATACTCACAATTTTCTATTCATAATAAAACAACAGAGGGTCAATTTTATTACGGGTTGAGACAAGTGCAATGTCCACTCAAAGTCTTGGGGTCACACGTATATTTAATACATCACCTTTATGTAATTCAAATGAAGCTTTGAGTGGCTCGAACTTTCGCGTTATATTTATTTATTTACGAAAATAAGTATTGCACCGGAGACTCCTGTGATTTACGACAAAGTCCGTAGGTTTGTATTGCAATATTGTCCGCGAAGTTTCACCGCACGAGCTTACCCCATCCCCCAGGAACAATGGTTGACCGCTTGTTTTATTTCGTTTCATCGCGACAATGGCCCGGCTTAGTCGACTGACTCGGACGGTGTTAATTACCGATTCGTAGCTTATTTTTTCGGTTTCGCTCTGAACTCTCATTTAATCATACAATATGTTGGATATTTGTATTTTGACATTTTGGTTTGCTATCTAGCTTAATAAAATTATTTGATATCGACGATTAGATATATTACCGTTTTACAAATATATATATATATATATATATATAGATTTTTCATCATTTTCGTCATTTTTACCAAGCCCATAAAAACGTCGAACTGAGTTGAAATTTTGTACACTTATCTAGGACCGATGACAATAATTTGATAACTTATCTGATTATCCTACATGATTTTTAACTTATAGAAATTTGACTTTATATTTCAGCTAGTTACAAAACCCTAATTTTTAGTTTTTTAATCTATTGATTATTTTTATTAGGATGCCCGTTTAGATATTCATTGATTGATCATACTATGCAGCTTTACACCTCAACGTAACTGTTACTTTTTAGAAGCCAGTCGTAAAAAATGAACCATATTGGATTTTTCTCGTTCGCAGTCCGATAGCTATTCTCGATTCCTATCGAATATCCGGTAGTTTTTTTAGATTCTACAAATTCTTTCACTTTTAACTGACCGTAGCTGAAACCTGAATGGCGAATATAACTTGTCAATTTCAAAGCGGAAATGTGAACAATTAGCGTTCAGGAATATACTGCAAACATGAAATATTTTCAAAAATGTAACTACAAGCCGTGTCGTTCGTTGTACACGAAGGAATTTTGATTAAATGAAAAAGTCTTCATTCAATATTTGTTTGAAAATTGACTTTTTACCCTGTCAAATTTTAATTTTTAACTAACAACAAGCTTTGTATGGAGTCCAGTCAAAAGTTGACGTCATACAGTACACCTTTGTTGCTCGTAAAGCTTAAAATACATAAAGCTAAAACAAAGGCGAACAGACATCATTTTATGCTTTACAAAGGTAACGCATGGGCATGTACAAAAAAGTTTTTTAAATTTAATTGTCACTGAATATTTTCTCAAACAAATTGTGTCTATATAATCTGAAGAGATGTTAGTTAGAAGGTTTGGTTTGGTTAGTTATAAGAGAGTTTGTTAGAAGGTGCTTATTTCTGAATATACGGAAAATATGGTTATTTGAAAATCGCAAATTATTTTGAAGTCCCATTAAAGACATCGAATTCGAACGCTCTGCAATTATTTCTCTCATAATAACTAGTTATTTCGTTCGTAAGATTTCAAATACTTACATTCGAGTCAGCATAAATCTATAGAGTATAAGGTAACTTTTCCAGCAATTGTCTTGAGAACTCTCGCCGAGTCTTAAGACTCTGCAGTCCTAGAGACATTATTTGAATTATACATTTTTGATAAATATTCTTTGTAATTACTAAAGCTGAGACAATATACAATGGACCAGATACATTTGTCGGTTTTATGTTACGTTAAACGTTAATGATAGCCTAATTGCTTGAAATGCGGTCTCTTATTGTAGGGTCCGAAAAACAAAGCAACTTTGATTGATTTTTCAAAATTACGTACGTTTTTTATCAGATTAAAGCATACAAGTATACATTCCACCTTATAATAAGTGGTTATTGCCGCTCATAAATATTTGTAAGCTACTTCATATAGAACAGAGGTTCTTTCTGAAGTCGTTCACAGACGCGTTGCTCCTCACGAGGACTAAGATGGTCGCCTCATATATAAGTGAACTGTATTAAAGATTATGATCACTGGCTTAACAGTGAATGAGTATATCATATGACGACCCGCGTAGTGGAGCGGTCACCATACCGTTTTGACACACAGTGGGTCCCGGGTTCGATCCCCGGCCAGACGGATATCTGAATGATCAGTTTAGATTTCTATTCTGGGTCTGGGTGTTTGTGTATTCGTCTTTATATGTCCATGGCACCCACGACACAGGAGAAAATCCTAGTGTGGGGTTATGAGTATAGAAAGCGTGTGTTTATCATAAAGCCTACACACCTGAGAGTCCTTAAATAAATTTTCGAAAGAAATCAGATTTTTCCAATAATAAAGGAAGATCACCATAATCCCTTTTACTGTAAGGAGACTCCCATGACAATCGTAGTGGGTCAGTAATGGATTGAAGAAGAGATCACGGGATTAGAATGCAGCAGCACTTTTACCTACATTTTATTCTGCAATTCCTGATTTGAAGAATATCGTAATTATAGTTATTTGCAATACATCATGTATTGCAAATCAGTCCTCAGTGGTAACAACGCATAAGACCGGTATTTCCGGTACAATTTCTGACCTAAAAGGATTTATTGAGAGTTCATAAGTTGCAGTCACCAGTCAATATATCTATAGTCGAAAAACGTAATTTATCGCAAAAAAGTATTTCAGTACGGTATAAGAAAAACAACATACAATATCTTCTCAGGTAAGCGTAGCTAGAAACCTTGCGGCTTATTTATCCCGCGATTTTATTTTTACTATATTACATTTCGCTGCGGTGCGCAACGAAACGGAAATGTACATAGAATATTTTGGTTTGTTATTAAAGCTAATATTGTAGGAGACTGAATGCTATGCTCTGAGACAGGGGTCTAGGGGTCACAAACTCGGGAGGTAGAGGGGGTAGACACTTTTATGAGTATTGCACGTGCTCGGTAGCGTAGCAGTGCTATATTTTTTATATAATTGTATTACACTGCTCTCTGTATGTTACACTACAATGGAAATTACTTTTTGAACCACTTTCGAAACAAGGTAAATCGTATTAGACTAATGGATGTGTTATGTCGATGTTCGCGTTTGACGATGATAAAATGACCTGCACTAATTTCTAAAATTACTATTTATTTTACAGAAACTAAAAGAAAACATGTACAACGTATGTTATATTTAACACTTTTGTGGAATATTATCTTTACCATGACAATTTTATTTAATCATTAGTTACTTTTATCGTAACTAGCCTGGCGAATATAATATATGTTTGCTCATTATCAAATAAATGCATAAATATTACATAATATAATACCGAATATTCCGTTTCCATATCCAATATAGGTAAGGCATATATAATGACTAAGCAATTTATATCATACGTATTTTGGATAATTACTTTTTTTAATTAAAACGAAAATTCATCAGTTTTAAAGCTATTGTATGGATACATTCTTAGGAATAGATATATAAACTACTAGATTAAACTAAAGTAGTTTTTGTGTCAAAGAGTAAAAAACGAAATACATTATCACAAACTTTCGCCTTTATAATATTAGTAAAAGTATAGAAGTACGGACTAATTAAATTGGCATGCAATCCTCATGATAGAAAATATGGGTGTCCATGTGGTGCACATGGACACCCATATTCTAGGATTAGAGTCGTACTTGAGGTCGGTTACAGGGACATTGCTTTTTTATTAGATTAGCTTGCAGTCTAGTTGATGTTATGTGATCACAGTCGCTAAAGTAACACTGAAACCGACTCCATATAGAAGATAACTGAAGCTGATGCTTTCACAGAATCATTGATCAATCACAATGGGGGAGGGGGAGATTTTTTTTGGCAAACGAGCGATTACTCAACCGAAAAGCGGCATTACGTGTATTCGTGTCTACCTCTAGACGTTATTATTGTAGTCTTTAATTTTCTTTAATAAAATAAGATAAAACTTATACGTATATTTTATAAAAAAAAAATTAAATATGAAGATTCTTTGCAGGTACTAAAATATACTTCTAATACTAAAAAAAATACTACTACTAAAAATATACGTCTACCAGTTCGCACTTGGCCAGCGCGGTGGACTATGGCCTTAGTCGCTCGATCTGAGAGAAGACCCGCGCCCAGCAGTGGGACAATAATGGGTTGACGACCTGCGGACTAAGCTGATGGTGACCTACATATGAGCCAACCCATATGTAAGTCACCAGCACTCTCCCTTATTCAATTGAAATGAAAAAACTGCTTGACTCTTAGTGTAGCCATGGAACTTTCTAAATGTTAAACCTTAAAAACTTAAACCGTTAAAACTAATGTTAAACCACCAACAAAACGCTAGACCACATTTAAAAAAAAAAGACTACCCCTGATAACTAAGTTCGTTCGCTCGCGAATGTATCTCTCTTAACACACCCAGAAACAGCAGCGCTTAACACTGCTGCTATTAAGCAGAAGTACTTAACTTATTATACGACAGATTTAACTTTAACAATACTTAAGACATCGGGTGTTTCCGAACTATTTAACGTACTCTAAAACAAAACTGCTCAAATGTTTAGGGCTAGGGAACGTAACTTTGATAGACATCTCTAAACTTTTGGATGTGTGGTGAGAAATTCAGCCGTCTTGAGAATTCCTAACAACAGCGCTTGGAGTTAAAACAAAGTTTAATAAATTAAAAGTAATGAAGATACATGCCGCTATGTTACATTAAGTGTAAATTATGTATGGAAAGTTCGCCACGCGAAATATATGAGTTTTTAGATCAATTTGGCAATTCAATAAATCGTGAATGGTTACCATATATTTGGATAAACGTTGTATTATTATATTGTTTTTTATTTTACTGCTGTATTATTTTACACAGTGAAAAACATTGCACATATTTTGGAATCTCATACTCTAACTCCACCAGATTATTTTCGCAATCCATTTTCCAGTTTTTGAACTGGCTGGTGAGTCTAGCGCCTACTGCTCATAAATTAGCCATTAGATTGCCCAAAATTAATTACCTTTTTATTAGATATGACCAAGATTATTATCTTATCGTGACCAAATCAACTGATTGAAGTGCTCTTAGAAATTACAAAATGATAATTTCCCGACATACTGACGCTATGACTGATATCTTATGTTTTTTAAAATATCATAAGTATTTAAAACTAACAAAAAATAGACCCTTAGATTAGATTTACTTAATGAATGACCCTTAGATTAATGCCTGAAATACATTATTATTGATATTTATTACACATAAAATAATAAAACAATTCCTTCATATCAGCAAATGTATGCTACGTATAAGGCAATATACGTAGCGAGTACCCGTGGCGCAGGTGCTACGAGGCGTAGACGCGGCTACGATATTTGACCTAAACATATTAATTTAATCCTTTCGTAAGTAGAAATACGAGGATTAAATCTCGTATTACTGAACATTAACGTTTTATGTGTGAGTAACCATGGGACGTTGAAAAAATATATTTATTATATTTAACTCCGACGCAAATGTGCGGTGTATCCGTGACACAGGAAATGCTTCGTTGTAATGCTGTTTTTATATATATTATGAACTATATTGATTAAATGAAAAAGATTTTAAGTACGTCTCGATTAATATAGTTTTGGTCGAGTATGATGTTGGTATATTTTTGTAACTCGTAGAGAATTATGGATCGTAAATCTATTATTCAACATTATATTAAGACATGCATTTTTCTTCTTTATTTAGAATTACCGGTATTTACAAACCTAAAAATTTACAAGCAGTACCATAATTTGATACTTTAAAATATTACTTTGTATATTTTATACCACGTGCGTGATGCATTAGCGCCGCTCCTAATAAGGGTGCATTTTAAAATGAGTGTGTAAGCGACGTGGTCTGACCCATATTTTTCTGAAAGGTTTCGCAGATATTTATTTTATTAGTTGCCTCAGAAATTTAATTGAGTCGAGAGTTAACTGCCTGAAAAAGAACAGAAATGGAATGGAAATTGAAACAACTGAAATAGGTTTTCCGATTCCTTAATAATTTTCCAGTTAGCTACCGAATAAAGAGGAATTATCTTGTTAAAAACGGAGCTATTTTCTTTTGATTAACATTCAAAAAAGATCACTAAATTTTGCCATTTGTAAAAACAAGTCTCATAAATATTTGGAGGTAAAAATTGAATGATAATAAAATTCTACGCCTGTGCCGATTAGACTATGAACAAGTTTAATTAATATTTAGCGTCAACTTTTCGTATGGCAGCAGAAGCTGTATCTTCGTTTATGTCCGACGTATTGCCCATCTAATAAAATGACACCCCACATAGAGCGTTCTAATGGAACTCTCTAAACAGAACTTGCTTTTATTATAACCAAACTTTCTTTCGTTGTCCTTATCGCACTCACGTTTGATCTTCGTCTGTCTCTTTCCACTGAGAAGCTCCCGGGACCTCGGCAAATTGAAATCGCAAAGGGTTCACGCTACCGTTGCCCGTCAATAAACATTGAGCAAAGCGAGACGTATCATTGTTCTCTGTATATTTTAATTATTACACTTGGCTTGGGGATCGACCTTTGCGTGCCGAGGGCCTTCGAAATGAAATAGGTCTTACGGTTCAGCTGTGGAACGTCCCCGCTTGGATTTCTTTTATGTCGAGTTTCCTTTATGTTTGTTATATAAGGAGTGTGACAACTGACATCCGTACACGCAATTTTCTAATAGTAAATGAATTAACTACAAAAAGTATAAACTGTGGAGTTGTTTTCAGATTCTCATCATAATAAAACCTTGAATACAATGTTACGTGATATCTTGGATACTCATAAATTCGGAGCTTTTTCATAAACACAACGTTGTACATTAATTAAAATTCCCGAAATTTTAAGAATTTAATTTTAATCTTATTTTGCTGTAAAAATAATCCTTTATTTTGTAAACTGATTACAAAAAAAGGAAATAAAGGAGTGTAATATTCGGGCGATAACGTCAATCCCACAGATTATTAGTAGGATTATTAGCCTATTCTTTGGTATTTATCCTTGTTACCATAAAGCGATATTGTAAGCCAGAGATGATTAATGAACTGCCTCCGGCTAATTAGCTCCCGTAAGACGGTTTATACTGACACTCACTGTTTATCAGATTCGTGCACCTATTTAATAGTGAGTTGCTTATTCCTTCATGGACATGTTATGACATTGGAGCTAGTTATTCCACTAATAACTAGTAGACTCAACCGGAAATGTACTGCTGCAACTATTATAGCGTGAAGCTGTTCCTGTTTCAATGGATGTGTAATCGATGGTTGACTTACATAACATCGAATATCTTAGTCCTCAGCAATTAGCGAATTTGTGATAGAGTTTAAGTAGAACCCATATATCTCTGTCGTTATCATTTCTTAATCATTAGCCTTACGGGTTAAGAATATCTCTTTCCACCAATTGTAAGTAAATGGTGGACACCTCCAGTTTTTAAGAGAGTTGATGCCCATAAGTGAAACATAAAGAAAATAATGAAGGTGAAAATTAAAGATTTTTTGTAATGTAAAGAAAAGTGTATAACTTGTAAGTAATATACAATCAATAAATATATTACTGTAATGGCTGTAACACATTTTCGGTCTTCTACTGAACACTAGCCTCTTTTTGTTGTATCAGCGGCTTATTTCGAAACCTCAATTATTACTTCACCTTCAAGAATAAAACACAGCAACGCTAGGCAATATTGGTAAAACAGAATATAAATAGAGAATGGGTATGCAAAAGATTTAAATTGCAATTCGAATCTTCGAATAATAAACGACTAGCAAGTAAAAATTATTCAGGAAAATCTGAAATTAGAATATTATCATACACAGGTGCCACGAGTGAGCTAAAATTGATTTGAATTTCAAATTCAAGTAGGAAAATCTCATTTGATTTTACCCGACAAATAACACAATCGAGAGAACGATTGTTTAACATTATTAGCTAATTAGACTTTGCCTACTGTCTACCTATTGGGTTTATTCGCTGTTGATTGAACAACAAACGGTTCATCGCTTGTCGCCTATCCGTTCAATGTCAAACGAGTCTGTTAAGCGTGTGTAAACGGATTAGTACTTGCGCGTCGGATCCACGCGCCAATTTGCAAGTGATTCGCGCTCGTCGTTTGTATTTACAAAATTTCACGTAATGCGATTAACACCTGTTAAACTTTGTAGCACTAAAGCATCTAAATTGAGTTGACTGACTATTGCAACAATTGCTTTATTTGGTTACTCTAATACTAAAATCCCAAACGAACATGTAATGCACCTTTTTGTGAGTGATCACTTCAGCCCATGGCTTTTTGCAACCAGCTCTATTTTGAACAGGGCTTCTCTGAAGTCTACGACAAAGAAGGTCGCTTCCCTCCACTAATTTACTATCACTACTTCACTCTAATAAGTACTATGTTGACCACTGATCTTAATCAGATTTTATTATAGGTATCCATTAACCGTAGTGACCAATTCACTTAAGCTCTGAGAAAGAACAACTAAATAAGAATTGTCCTACGTAAACTAGTAATACCATAAAGTTTGCAACGTACAAGACCAACAGTCAGTTTACAAGGATTCGGTGCCATCTCGATAATGCAATTTGTGTCGAGACAACAACGTGGGCGTACCAGCTCAATTACAGAACTAAACGTGCAGTTATTATAGTGTTCTAGCGTGTAATCTACTGCGTTGAGTTTATGTAAACAAGAACAGAATTTATTGCTTAGGCAACTTGTGTTTGTGATTGCTGTTTTATAAATAATGCTTTCTTTATTCACATTTTGTCTTCGACTATCCCACTGCTGGCATGGATGTTAGTGATGGAGTGGTAAGGCCATGGTCCACCATTACGGGCAAATGAAAATTAGTAGAGCATTTATTTATGACAACTTTTTTTTTAAAGAACTAAGCGTATGGAATGAATCCTGATGTTTTCTTTCAACCATATGTAATAATTTTTTAAGCGCTTATTATCTGAAGTGTGCGCCTAGCATTCTAACCACGAATCCGAGATTAGAACTCCAACCAATATCGATTTCTTGTATTTAAGTCATACTTGCTTGGATGTTTTTTGCTCATTGCTTTTTTACAACCCTAGCAATGATATTTTATCAAAGATATATTATCCTGAGTGTCATTGTCAAGTACAAAGATAATCATACAAACAGTCACATTCAAAATTAAATTATGAGAGGAAAATAATTAAATATTTATAAATAGATCAGGAGACTTAACACGAAACTGATCACAGACTGATTGATTTCACAAATTTATTGACTGATTTCAAACCACAAATGGATTTGGCTGTAGTATATTTTGCGACATACCGTTTCAGAATATAACAGGTATATTTTTAAATAATAACTTACAAGGATAATCTGATTCATGAAGTTATGATTTTAAATAGTACTACAGATCGTAATAACTACCAAGACAAGTTTGTTAAGAGTTCAGAAGTTTTAACGAGGTTGCGCGCACAATTTTTCACATATTTTGAGAGCAAAAGCAACTTACTTATAAATAAATTATACTATACTCACATAATTTCGCGGCTCAGCCCGCTTCAGTCATATTTAGTCATAATGAATATCAAAGATTATCACAACGCACTAGTGATTAAAAAAAATCGAAAAAATAAATCTAATCCATACAAACTATTTTTTATTAAATTAAATCGATTTCATTTGTCACTTTTTTAGATGACATATTAGAAACCTTGGACTTCGACCTTTTAGCCAATCGTTGTTACAAAGTCAACAACGAACAAAGCAATAATAAATAATTAAATATAATTAAATTGAACCGCATTGAGAATCTAAATCATTCTACCTTAAGACATCATCAACCTTATGACACACAACAAATTTCATTGTTATCGGTTCAGCCGTTTGGGAGGAGTTCAGTGACATTCACACGCACAGAAGAATTATATATACATATATAGAGCTACTAACCTCTGTACTACATACATAAAACGATTTAGGCATTACTCTCTCTCTCTCTCTATCTCTATTTACTATTCATTAGTAATTTATATTCGTTACAAAGGACTAATCTCTTGTATAAGGCTTAAGCTTTACCATTATCTGTATTTTAACGCTAAGGCTGAATGTACATTGACTATAGCTTTGAAAACTTGAAGACTTAGCGATTAAGTAGTGTCTAACGCGATTGAGGTAACATTTCAAAAGTTGTCGCTACTTAGTGTTTACACATCTATATACACGCGTAGATGATTGACAGTATCACTTCAGCGACAGTATTTTCAAATAAAACAGTATACTATTCATCTGTCGTTTAAATAAAAAAGCGGCAGCCTAACCTGAGGGCTTCAAAACATCTTAGTCCTCGACTTCAGATAGAACCGCTGTTCTATATGAAGTTCCTTACTATTGCAGTAACCACTTACCATCAGGTGGACTGCATGCTCGTTTGCTACTTCAATTTGATAAAAAAAATAGAAGCGTATGCAACAAGGTAATAACTTAGACAACTATCGCTAAAACAATACTATCCAGTGTGTGATCAGCTTTAAGTACGAACGCCTAACAATTACAAGAGAAAATTCCATTTGGGTTTATTTATTTTGTTCTATCCAACTTTAACACTAAAATGATTACTTTCAATTACATATAATAATACCAAGTGGTGCCTAATTGGCTTTAGAATGTATGTACCTTTTCATATTTATAGTACACACTCATTCTTGTAATAAGTCGAACTATTTGAGTGTTTTTGACTTTTGACAGACCATAATGAAAAATTGACATATATGTATACTCGTATATTGTACGCCGTAAAAGAGTATAAGGAATTCTTATTTTTTCTATGGTATTTAATAGCAAATGGCCATGCAACCCACCTAATTCTAGTAAGCCATTTCCATCCATGGACATATGTCTTCAACTCCACTAAGAACAGAATCTTATCTGAAGTTGGCCACAGATACGTTGCTACCCCCGATGACTTAGCCAGAATGCCTCGGATAATTATGTTTCTCTTACCATACCATTCGAATTATGGAATGGAATATAACAGCGCTTAACACTATTGTTATTAGGCAGACATATGTACATAGATGTGGTAATGATACTTCAGATCAACTTCAGAGTTACTTCCGTTATTTCTAAATGTGTGTTATTAGTTTGTTTAAAAGAAATGACCACAGTTTATTTGAAGTTTACGGCTAAGTCTATTAACTTTTCAAGTTTAAAAACATATACAAATTTTATGTCCTAGTATTATTTTCTGTTAACTAGCGTATAATCTTATAACAAACTTGAAATATGTTTGCTGACATTATAACCGTCAACTCAGTATTGACTTCCCACTTCTGGGCACGGGTCTTCTCTCAGAAGCGAATTGGCAGTCTTCTCACACCTTTAAGAACGTTTTTTAAAAAACTCTCAGGTGTGTAGGTTTCCTCACGATGTTTTCCTTCACCGTAAAGCAGTGATAATTAACTTCTAATACGCACATCATTTTAGAAAAAATCAATGGTGCGTGCCTGGGATTGGAACCTCGGATCTTCGATTGAGAGGACGAGTTTTAAACATTCAGCTATCATTGCTCATTATTAGATACCGTTATTGGTAAACATAAATGTTTACTAAAATTACTCTTATTATATTTTTTACATCGGAATTAAGACTAGATGTCAAACATTAAGAGTCGTTACACATAATAAGGGTGCATCGTTTCTTAAATTGAATAAGCCGCCTGATGTACGCACATAATTGCATCGTGCAATGTGCCGCGTGTTCCAGAGTTTTCTTAAAAGGTTGTATCAATTGCGGTACATTTTATCATGCTCAGTCGCAATGCTTAACTCTCAAGACAGATACTGCATGTACCACCTAGACAAAGTCTACATTGTTTATATAATCAATTCTCTTAAAAAATACCACAATTTTATTAAAGCGCGCGTCTAAAATTGGTTGACATTTTAAATTTTATAACTTAATTCTCCATATTAAGTTGGTTCGAAAACATTTTTATATATTCCATCACTCGCCAGTCACCGAGCGAATTTTAAGTTAATTTTGTTGAAAACTCGTGGCTTTTGAATTTATAAATTACGGGCCTTTACCCGCTGTTCCGGCATGGTTTTGTAAGTTTTGTAATATTTTACATAAAATAAGCGCGAAGAAATACATAACAAGCTCGGTTACCTTTTCTGAGGAACGGAATTATTACACTCAAATGTTAATTGATGACCTGGATACTATGAATATGTTTTTTTAAATATTTACAGCACACATATATTTATAAAATTCAACATCAAAGTACCTTTAGATATTTTGATTTAGAATTTTATAAATATATTCATTACAATTTACAATAATGCTTAATCCTGAATCGCACATAGATGGTCGAGTTTTTACGTAGCAGGATTGTAATGGCACTATGGTAAATATTTACCAATTTACCCTTGAATTTTCCGTACCACGAAGGTAAGTAACTCAAATTTCGTAACAATTTAGATACATAACCAACTACAATCAGTTACTAACCTTCTTGAGAGTACATAAAGTCGGTCCTACTACCCTAAATTGAACATGGCTTGAATTCTTCGGACTCAAGACGGACTGTTAAATGTTTTAACAGACGTTTTCGACAATCGGCATTTAAAAATTGTAGCCTACTCCGTCAATCGTAACTTACATGTTAGAATCAGTACCTATTTTTGGTTCTCGAGGGGGAAACAGTCAAAAGGTACCCCACGCAAAGTAACGCCGGTCTAAGTGGGATTTACCGCCTAAAACCCCTCGGTGGCCGTCCAGGCCGGCCGAGACTCCGGGATATCCAATGGGCCACTACCGGATTCCTCGCTCTCAGAGGAATCCGGTCGTGGCTTCACCGCACCATTTGGTCTTTAGGACGGTATGCGACCACACATACCGCCTTCCTTCCCGGGTTCGCTTGGTCGGTTCGAGCTTCCACTCTTGACATACCGGAAATACTGTAGCCCTCTTCTAATCCCGGAACTACAGAGACGTAGAATCAGTACCCAATTATGTAAATTTATCGGCTACCATTAGTGAGGAAGTATACAATACATACACACTTTCTACACTCATAGCCCCACAGTAGGATTTTCTCCTGTGTCGTGGGTGCCATGGACACACAAAGACGAATACACATACACCCAGACCCAGAACAGAAACCTAAACTCATCATTCAGATTTCTGTCTGGCCGGGGATCGGGGTTTATATATTTCATATTATAAGAGTTTAAATGCAGAGGCCGTGCGCTGCACTTTTGTTACATGTAAATAGAATCGGACGTCATCGCCACATTTCGGTTCACATACTGCTATAATATTTATTATTTATTTTGTGTGGATCCGTAGATACGTGCGGGCTGTGAATAAAATACAACGTATTTATTTACGCAAAAAATTTCAACTGCGTGAAATCGGCTCTGTAAAAAACGTTGCTCTAAAAATATAGATCACCTGTATCTAGATAATTGTTTTGTTTGAAATTGAAAACAATTTTTGTTATGCCTATCAATATGGACTTGTTTGTACAAAGTTATGTACGAATAGCGTTTGCCTGCGGCTTTATCCGTGTGGTGGGCAAACCGTTATAGTATTTTCTCCAAGGTGGTAGAACGTATATGGTACGACCGGGGAGGTACCTCCGCCACACTCATTACTAACTTACCATCTTCAGTACATACTTCAGTCTTGTAAAAACAAAAAAAATATGCTCATTCCAGAATCCATGTCCTAAAAAGTCAAAGACTCGTATGAACATTTAAATTACATATGAAAGAAATATAAGGGAGCAAAACTTTGAGTAAATAATTTAATTCCTTCTTTCATATTATTCATTTACATTATGAAATCCTTTTTTAACCATCGTCTTTGCGTGGAAAACCTTTACACCATCTTATTTTTACGTATTATTACGTATTACTTAAAATATTTGAACAACACACCAAAGTTTTATATGAGTGACTAATTTTTAAACATTTATTATGTGCTAACGTAATGTACACAGTTTTAAGTAACTATTAAACCGAACGTATCTTTGATCTTACAATAAACCATATAAAGCAATAGGCAAGTAAAATCAATTTCGTATGTTACGACATTAATATATATAAACGCTTAAACGCTTTCTACACTCATAGCCCCACAGTAGGATTTTCTCCTGTGTCGTGGGTGCCAGGGACACACAAAGACAAATACACAAAAACCCAGACCCAGAACAGAAATCTAAACTCATCATGCAGATGTCTGTTTGGCCGGGGATCGAACCCGGGACCCACTGCGTGTCAGACCGGTATGGTGACCGCTCCACCACGCGGGTCGTCCATATAAAACACCTACAAAAGATACTTACAGTGCTTATTCTGTATAACTTGGCAGTAGTTTAAAGATCGAGTGATTTTGTTAATAGGGTTCCATTCGACTTCAATTTCGTTACTTACAGTTTTAATGAGCAACGAAAATTTAATGAATTCAATGTAACTTTTAATTATCGTGGCCCAATGACATGAAAATTAAATTGATGTGAAAAATTATTAATGTAATGACAAACACTTGAGACATGTTAACAGAGGTAAAGAGTATCCTATGTTTTAATCCGGGTCATAATCTTTTTATGTATCAGATTTCGTCCATACCCGATCTGTGGATTTAGCATGAAATAGTAACAAACATACATCCATCTTCACAAACCCTCCTTTATAATATTAGTAACTCCCATCTAAGGTATTCCCGCAGTGCTCTGACATGCAGTTCTTTAACAATGGTGTAAAAAAAACACTCCTTCAAAGCCGGCCGTGCATTTGCGACTATGGTGTTATTATGGAATTCGCCTATGGAAGGCGACGGTGACTACTTTCTATCAGGTAGCCCGTCTGCCTTATCGTTACGTACAGATATAAAAAATAATACAATAAATTAACGAATTGACGAATCACTACTTATATGTAATGTTTACTTATATGAACTACATATAAGAAAGAGATAGGTGATGGCAGTGCTGCCGTTCTCCAACCACAAATAGTTTTATCTCCATACACTTTAGGCATTGCCAAAACCATGTAAACTTACATTTAAACTTATTGCGCTTTCATCCCGCCGTGAAGGGTAATCAACCTAAAATAAAGCATTGTCTTCTCAGTCAGACGCAAACGCGTGACATTTGTAATTAACCTAGATACTCTCTTTCTACGTTATAATCAAAATATTTTGAATCTGATAACGTATTGCAATGCTAATATCTGACTTTCCGCTTTTGCATCGCACTGTTATTAACTTGGACTGATTGCGTTTTTTCAGGTCGATTTGCATATTCCTCACTATCCCGTATGTATAATGTACAAAAAACTACCTCCTGTGTTCCGGAAACTCTATATGGCATCTAGGTCTTCAGATATGCAACTTTATCTCTTTTTTAAAACTGCAATGCATCGACGACTCGTATGGTAAACGACGAAGCAGTAGTTGTGTTTCTAAGGTAAGGTGTGGTCACCAGCTCACTTTTGTATGTGGCGATCATCTTAGTTCTCGAGGATAGCAACACATCCATGATTAAGTTCATTAAGTCTCTGCTATGTATGAAGTTGTTTACAGATGTCCATGGGCGACAGTAACCTTATCAGATATCAGAATTCATCTTATAAAAAATCTATTGTTTAATTATCACGTGCAGTGAACTATGTCCTATCCAATGTACGATGGATATACAATGTTTACCTGCATTACAAACATGTACATAACAAACACAATATAAGCGGTACCGTATGTTTGTTTAGCGATAATATTAACGTGATCATGGTACAATACAATGTGTTGAGTCATTTGCTATAGACACTTGTACTCTCATTATAAATAACTAGCTGCGCCCCACGGTTTCACCCGCGTATTAGTTACTACAAAGAAAACTAATTTATGTATTTATTTGGATAAGAATAAATATTCAATTTATAGAAACAACTTCGCAAATAATGCATTATTTTGGAAGAAATATGGTTAGCATATAAAAGGGTACAGTGAGTTTACCTGAAAAGATAGACATATGCTGTCGCTGACTTTTTTTAGAACTTTTAAAGGGGATCAATTCTGTCATACATAATTTTGCAGCGCATGCAGCAGAAGCTCTCATTATAAGAAAAAACCCCGATTTTGAAACATTCTTCATTGGTGCTCCGCTTCTGCTGATCTTAGCGTGATGATATATAGCCTATAGCCTTCCTCGATAAA
>MOOZ01000122.1:1247364-1259545 GCA_002930495.1 Cecropterus lyciades | reverse complement strand
TCTAACACCGAAAGAATTTTTCAAATCGGACCAGTAGTTCCTGAGATTAGCGCGTTCAAACAAACAAACAAACTCTTCAGCTTTATATATTAGTATAGATTAAGGGTTACTACGAAATTATTAAATCCAATTAACTGATTTTAAAGGTTTGATGATTGTTTACGGTTGGATCAAAATTGAAGAAAGACTTTAGATTTTAGGTGCCACTTATGTTGAATTACTTTTAATGGCAGAGCAACGTCAAACCTAGTCCTCTAGTCAGGATCTCTTTCTTTTTAAAGTAAAACCATAATATATAAAAACATACACAGTAATAAGGTGAATACGGTGTTAATCCATGGCGTGTCTGCGTGTATGAATTAATTATAATCGTGTAAAATGAGTCCAATTATCCCGCCGTCCCGCACTACTCCATTACATATTATGTTTTACGGTGCATACGCGACACGTCGGTGCCCCAACAACGTCGCTGAGGCAACAATGTACTGTAAAAGTTACGATTAAAATAATATACTTGTGTAATTAGGTTTATGTGTATGGCACAATACAGCATTATTAAATTTTGTATGCGAGTCGGCTTGATGAAATATAATGGAAGATAAATTTGTTTGGGTTAGTCGCCGACTACAAACACCAACGCCTACTAAGACTGTATGGTTAATGTAATATCTTACAAACGGACGGATTACGTGTGATAAGCAATAACATGTTTACATAGTTCATTAATTGTTAAGGTGGAGCGTATCTTGCCAAACAGGCCTCCTATTTAGTCAATTTTTTATTCTCCATCGCAAACCAAGATGGTATAAAAAATCAAAATGATGCTTAGAACGAAAAAAGACAAACCAGCTGAGTTTCTTGCCTGATCGCGTGGTAGTGAAAAAAAATATAACTGACAATTTTTAAGTGCCCCCGTAGACCAATGCAAAATAGAGAAATTTCATTTCATAAAATTACAAACATCAGTTTTTTGTGTCATTCGATAATATCGTTGCAAGTAGATAACTTTAATACAACCCAATGGCTATAGGCATAAAGTTATATGGGCAAGCCGATAGAGAGTGAAATTCACAATTTGCCTCTAAGCGTTCCGTAGTTTGAACAAGAAACTGTCTTTAATGACGCGCCAAATGAGAAAAAATTGAATTGGAGCTCGCGCCGCAAAGCAACAATAGAAGAATAGTCCGCAACCCAGTTTTTATGCCTACTGCTACAGTTTTTTACCGACACTTTAAATATTTGAAAACAAAACCTCACACTGCACTATCGTTTTTCAAAATTTCTAAATTTTAGATAGTGGATTTCACAAAAAAAGGGTATAAAGGGTAATCAAATTATATAAAGAGTGTGTAAATAGTAGATAGATGGAATACTAAATAAGTAGGTAGTTTTTGATAGAAAATAGTATCATTTAAAAAATAAAACTTTTTGATTATGTTATTGGTGGGATGGTTATGCAATGAAATTCTACGAAGGAGTAGCAATGCATTGAGATTGACCTTAGATAGAAGCCCTGTTCAGTATGAAGTACCATAAGCAGCAGTGATCAGTTACCATAAAGCATTCTTTTGACTTTTTGACTCCGGAAGCACCACCGCCACACCTATTTCTGCCTAATAACAGCAGTGTTATGCGCTGTTGTGTGTCTGGTCTGAAGGGTGTAGTAAGGGAGACATACTTTTCCAAGGTATTCCATCTTAGTCCTCAGAGGTAGGAACACATCTATGGCTAACCTTAGGTGAGACTTTGATTTTATCTAGGGTTGATTACAGATGTCCATGAGCGGCAGTAGCCACTTACCATCGGGTGGGCTGCGGTCTCGTTTGCTACTTTGATATTGTCAAAAGCAAGTTATAATTTTTAAGTGTGTAATATTTTGTGTTTTTTTATGAAAGTCCCCATACAAGTCTTATACATGAAACTATTGGCAGCAGCAAAAATACTCAATAGTTTAAAGTTACCTTGAAAGAAGTAGTCATTGGGCATCTAGTAAAAGGTTGAAATAAATGCAGATTTAGCAGTTTATTGAGCATCGAAGCCTCTGTTTTATTACTTATTGTTCTCAAAAGTATTTGATCGTCTCTTTTGTCTATCTATATCACACTACTGATGGACAATAGAGTACTCTGAATAGGCGAATACTTCAAACAAATCAGACTAGATTTAGCTGGCATCCAGGCTTTTAATAAAAAACTCATTGTCTAGACAAAAAATACTTTCAACTATTGAATTTTACTAGTCAGCATTTTATTACCGAAATACACACAAATAATTAAAAAGATAAGTAATTATAAAATTCACGGGTTGAGTTAAAATAAATAAATAGAATTAGACTTTCTATAATATTATATGATTCTATAATACTTGTGTGTTCTTAAATATTCCATTGTAATTGATACTAGGGTTCACCATAATCATAAATTTTCCATTTTTTTCATAACACTCACAATAAGCTCATAAATAGCTGCCGAAGAAAATATAATCGGTTTACAGAAAATGTACTGAGCCGTCTTTATCTATTTATTTATGTTAGATTGTTACCAAGTAGAACCGATGTAGTTCGACCAGGAAGGTACCACCGCCGCACCTATTTTTAACATAACAGTTCTTGGGTTTCGGTGGAAGGGTGGATGCCGGCTCACTTATAAATGTCGCGACCATCTTAGTCCTCGGGAGCGGCAACGCATCTATGATCGACTTAAGATGGAACTCCTGTCCTGTATGAATGTTGTTACGTTGCTACAGGTGTCAATGGGCGGCAGTAACCATGTACCATCAGGTGGACAGCACGCCTGTTTGGTTTTTGAGTCTGATATATAAAAACAAGATTATTAACTATTCATTGGGTTTCAACAAATAAGATTATTTTGAAGTGAAAGTGACAATAAAAGTCTCACTTGAATATTTTTTAACTTAAAAATGTCATACCTAAATACAAAACGATTCAAGAACAGTATTTTTTTTGGTGACTCACAATTACACATATGAACTGAAAAATTGTTATTTTTCATTTCACAAACGCATTAGTTTATTAACTTGTATACGTATATTACGACAAAGAGCCGTGTAGATTTAATATTGATATAATTTTTAATGATTCCATTACGTTCGCAATTTACCCGTAATCGAGTCGAAGGGTCGTTACCATTTATGCAATGACCATAGAATTCGCAAGATGACGCCAGTAGTAAATTATTATCGCTACAATTTTGGCTTCGGGCTGTTTGAACTCTATGGAACGTGAAATAAACGAACATAGCTCTACGTTAATACTAGATAAGGTTGTCGATTTTGAAAATATTTTCTCAGATTAATTGTGTTGTTCCCTGTATTATTTTAAGACTATGCGAAAAACTTGTCTGTATTCAACTTTTTCATTTATTTAATAAAACAAATCGTTCTCCCTCCTTTCTCCCTCATATTACCGACAGCCACGAAATAATCGCTGAATCACCCTAAATATAAGTTCATTGTGATTTTTAATCTCCTCTCATAAGGACTCCGAAAAATGTCAGCTGATTTATTTCGTTGGATGTAAGTATTACAAGCGGGTATAATAATAAGATGTACAATATTATATAATACCTACTTAAATTGATAAAAAGTAGGTACCTACCTGATTATGTTTTTAAACATTTTTTAACAACCTTGTTTTGACTCCGTTAGCTCTACCGTATTAATTTTGGCCTTTTAACAGAAGTTTTCACAGCTATTTTCTTGAAACATCAGTGTAAAGCGCTGCTTTGTATGAGTGGGAAAGAAACTTATACGAGAAGTTCCAACTTACTCATTAGGCGCAGCAACTTGTCTGTAGCTGACCTCAGGTAGGACACAATTCTATCTGGTGTTGAACAGATTCATCGACGACAGTGATCACTTAACATCTGTTGGGTAGAATTATCATTATGTTTCTGTATTACAATAAAATGCATGTAAAGCAGCTGTATCTAGACGTAAACTTGGTCACAATAGACTAAACAAGCGCCAACCCAAACTCGGAACGATCAGTTTTAGTGAAATATTCCTAACACCAAAACGTAAAAACTTACGTCAAAATTCGAACAGATGTCCGTTAGTTACGCTAAACAGCCTACGTTCAACATTACAGGAGAGTAAACAGTGCCCTGAGTATGAGTTTATTTCGATTCCTCAAAACTGTCACCGTTTACGTTTTCGCGCTTACATTGTAAGTTTATGTTTACATTTTCAGGTATACCTTGCAATTTACATTGAACGTTTACGTTTTCGTTTTACAAGGTATGAGTGTAAAGCTAAGCATAATCGTGCAATATACAATGCAATGTATAGACAAAAACGATGATCGTTTTGAGAAAACCTAAAAACGTCATTTAAGGTCACAGATTTTAATTTTGTAGTTTGTACGCAATGCTATATACGTTGGCGAGTAAACAGGTCTCGATTGATGAACCGACCAGAGCACGATAAGCAGGATGATTAATGTGCAGGTGGCCTGTCCCGAACCCATCCTTTTTAATATAATTAGGCTTAATTTATACATACAACATAAATTATGTATACGACTCTATTTATATGGGCTGGATTGATTCTATTTGCTGTTTTTATTATTGAAATTTACTTCGTTGGAATAGTATATTTTGTTAAAATTATATATGAAAAAACCTCCGAGGAAAAGTCCGAGTCGGACTCGCACGTAGTTCCGTTTTATTTTAATATGTAGCCGGTAGTCACGATATTCGGTTTGCTAATTTCTTTTTGCCGATATTTCGACCCAGTTACATAGATCGTGTTCCCGGTGCAATATCGGTGAAATGGAATTAAAATACCGAATATCGTGAGTACATATTAAAATGTATCAATCTCCTGATAATAGGTTTTAAAAAATAAAAGTTAGGTTAGATTTGTAAGATAAAACGACTGTAATAAACCTTTTAACTGGAAGAAACTTGGAAACATCGCCCATTCGCTTTGCAGCCTCACGTCGTCGTTCGACAGGTAGGTAATATGTGTTTACTGTGTTATATGTGTACACAACTAATTATTTATTTAATACACCATAAAACATCATGATAACAGCTATGACTGCTATTTTTATTATTATTAATACATTATGAGCCCAATAATCTTGTGGCATTTCTAACTGGTTAGTCAGTTGATGGAGTATCGAGCTGTAAGTTTTACCGTACACTCATATGTATAAAATGCAGGATGAGTCCAAACAAGCAGTACACTTAGGACTATTTTATGGTCGTAGACTCAATAACAATAACTTAAAATGACTAAAATATTATTTAAAAAATATATATTTAAGATCGTCACATCAAGACCTTTCCATTAAATTACCTACATTCCCTTTGAACGCCACCCTTATATTAGAGATTTAATTTATTTTGTGTTACATGCCTATATTGGGTCATCATAGAAAGTAAGTAAAAATTATAGAACTTAATCGGTCCAGTAGATTGGGAACCAAAAAGTTTCATTTATCGGTTCCCTGCCTAAGAAGTTTCACTTTAGAAATCATCAACATGAAAACATGTACTTTCAAATTTTTTTTTCGATGTAAGACTTCCGTTGTGCTAAAATTTGTGTTTAATTTCATATCACGTATAACACACATAACTCACGAAGCAACCTAGTGCGACAAAAAATTGAAGTACTATTTTTTTAATTTAAATGATACAGGATATTATTTGTCATCAGCCATACATAAAAATGGGGGACTATGTAATTTATTTTACCCATAAACATAATCAATACTAGAAGTAGTAATAATAATCGAAAAATCGAAGCGAGGTATCTTAGATTTGAATCTTAAACTTCCATATCGAGAGTCCAAGATGCAATAGTTGCTTATCATTTGCATTATGCTTAATCAAATTGTAATTTTTAAAGGCCTACTTAAATCCTTGATATTCAGTTTGAATGTATATAATGTAGCCACTATACAAATCCTTAATTAAAAACCGTATTATACCCATAAAGGTGCGCAGATAGGTACATAGAATAAATTTTTATTTGTATCGACACGTAATGCACGGAGCGCTTATCAAAATGGCCGCATTTACATAATTGATGTAGGCGATGTCGATATTTACAAAATTGTAATTTTCTGGCATCGAACCAACTTTGATTTGCCACTTTTTAAACGAAGGCCACGTAATTTTTATTCACACCAAATTTTTAAATATAGCAGATTGAACAAGTTCACCAACATTTTTAAAACATTCTTCTATCAAAATAGATTTTGTAAACAATCTACTATTACTATATTATCTTCGGTTTTACGGCTATAACATACCGAAGTTTCTTAAATGATATTACCAGCCATTTCCTAGACTATTCGTAAGGTACGAAAGGCCTGGTATAGACCAGGTTATCATCAAAGGACCGAACCAGATCAAAGGGATTTAATTCGACTAAATAAATGAAATATCTGTATTTTGAACTGATTTTATAGCAGCAAGATGGTGCTGCAGTTGTTTCCTGAGTAGTTTTGACGGAAGAAAATCGTCAAAGCAAATTTAAACCATAGAAATTCGGGCACTATAAAATTACCTTTTATATAACGTATCTACTAACTCATCTCACAAGGCGCTTCGCATTTCCAATTTTGTTCAATCTGGTTATTTCCGTCGAGATTTTTATTCAAACGGATTACCTAAATGGGATACTGCGTCGACCGAATCGAACTCTGATTCCTTGGATTTTGTTGCTATTTTGACTTATGTATATACCTAAGTAACTCAGAGTGCTTTAATGCTAAGTTCTTTTTACCCGACTGCGTTAGAGGAGAGTAATGTTTTTTTATGGCATATGTATGTATGTGTGCATACATGTACCTATGTATGTCCATTTCTTTAGCACGCGCTACAGTCCAAACGGCTTGTGGATTGTGACATATGAAATAGCAGAATGTTTTCCGTTTGCAGGATGACATAGGGTATATAATTAAATAAAATGAATCCTGCAAATAGGGAAAAAAGGAGGAAGGGATGACTCTGTTATTATAATTACAAAAAGAGTATCAAATGAAAACTAGTAAATAGACCGATCAAAAATTAATATATTCCAATTTTTTTATATCACTAATTTGACGGAAACTCATAAAAAGCTTTAATTAAATATATTATTTTAAAAAAATCGACTGCTTAAAAACAATGAACTGAAACTGAAGGCAAACTATCGTTTTTAAACACTATTTTTGTTTGATTAATTTTTTTTTAACAATTTTACTTGTTTATGAAATAATTACCTAGAAGTAGCGAATGACTACACAGTCCCTGTGATACGGTCACTGCCGTGTTTGGACATTTGTAACTAGCAATAGGATAAAAGTCAGAGCAAAGCAGATGAGTTGGCCTCCTAGTGGCCTTCCTTACTGCATTTACCTTTAAGCCACATATAACTACATTACCCTTTAAACCGAACAGCGAACCGAACACAGAGGCACTTAACCAGCGCGGAAAACAAATATATATTCATCGATAAACAAAACAATTTACTTTAAAAATCTAAATTAAAAACACTTTACTGTAATTTATTTAATATCTTTCAGTATTTACCACAATTTTTGTTTATACTTTCTATCTAGCCAGCGCGCACCTCGCGCGCCCTAGTGGATGAAGAAATATATTCTTTATTCATGGCTGTCACTGACTTTTAAAACATTCTTATAACATCAATTATTTTTATTAGATTGCATTTGTATATTACCCAAAAACAGGTTTCGGATAAAAGTTTATCGATGTTACGTTGTGTGTATTATTGCACAAACAATTTTATTTCTAAAAACTTAAAATAGAGATCGTAAACACAATCTGAGGCACGACGTCCAATGTTTCAATTTGTTGGTTGTCAAATTTAAGACGCCAATACCTTATTCAACGAGGTGTAAACGAAGGCCTCTTTGTCACCGATTTCATGAATATTATTTTGGTTTTATCTTTTTCAGTAACAATATTGTTTGCGTAAGTCCTGATACGATTTGGCTATAGAATGGAAATATAAAAATAAATACCTATTTAAAGAGAATCTAAGCATTCCAATAGGCGAACTAAATAGATAAGTTCGCGTATTGGAATGCTTAGATCCTCTATAAATAGGTTAACAGATAAATAAATTTGCTTAAACTATATAAGTATATAAAGTTTTTTCAACCGAGCTGTATAATTACCAGACTTATGTCTACTTACTTGACTACTTCTTTTTAAGTTTACATTCTTGCTTAAACCGTGAACGTAACGAACTATGGTTAAAATAGAGTATCTACTAAAATAACAAATGTTCCTCTCCATTTTGCTTAAATAACCGCCACTAAGCTTGTATTTTATTGGAGAGAAATTGTGATATGATTACTGATCCATACAAATAATACATTCAGTGTCTGTATTATGCATATATTTGCAAAAAAAAGAGATTGGAGGACTGAAAATAAGTATCTATTTTTTTGTGTTTTCCTGAAATGATATGAAATCAAAACATAATAATTATATTACAAGGGTTTTACAGTCCATCATTATGTTGAAATAGCATTTAGTCGTTATTTTATTATATCCATCTAATCTATCAAAAGTATGTTACAAAGCATTAAAAGTCGTGTTACATTTTTAATTCGTATGAAACCGAATGTAATATATAATAGACAGACAAACAGACAGCCAGATACAGTCATACACAGTAATTTAATAACCAACCCGCACTCAGAACGCTACGGAGCACTGAAAATGAATAAATAACACACATCTCACAAAAGAATTCTACACGGCGATATTTTCATACGGAGAAGTTGAAATATGATGGATTTATACAGAAGAATGGGCGTGTATAACACGCCGGGTTAGAATTAAATATACATGTAATCTGTTAACTTCATACTCCTAAGCCAACAATCCTTGCAAGATTCATTACACGTATGTCAGGCTTGCTTAGTTGGAAACGATAAGAATTAAGAATGATTGTGTTGTTCTATCATGCAAATCCTTTTACTGTGTTTTACCGAGATACGTGAATACAGATGGAATCGTGGAACTAAGCTCCGCTTGCTACTTAGGCTTCCACATGAGAACGTTACGTGACAAAGATGTTATGTTTTAGCTTTAAATAGGACTCTTGATATATTCAAGACAACATGGATAATGCTAAATACTGGAATATTAACTGTATTGAAATATTATTTAAATTCAAATACCAGCTTATTTGACCACAATTTAATATAATATCATATGTAAAAGTTAAGAAAGTAAAACAATGGGAATATTACGTAAGTTTACAATTAGATTATTTCAATCTCTTGAATAGAACATTGAATGTTTACAGCAGTCAAAATCCATGCAATTACTTTCTAGCCAATAAATCATACTGTTAGCTCAGACATAAGCATAAAAAAGGAATCGATGTAAAAGGTTAAAGTGGAGGCTATTTGAAGTAAGTGGGCGCCATGCCAAATAATAAAAATGTTTCAGTACTTCATCTCCTAATTTAACGAAAAATTGATTGGGACTAAATCAAGCTGTTAATGTTTCTAGAAGTTATTTTTGTACATAATATATCAGGAATTCTTTTATCATAAACATTGTAATAAGCAATGCTTATGCATTATGATAACTTGTAAAAACGTTATGTTTCCAAAAATACCATTTGTTTATTAGGTAAATGCGAAATAATTAACCTAAAATGATAATTAAAAAGCAATAAAGAAAAAATTAAACATTAGATACAATCTTACTTTCTATACTAATAAAATTTAAATTTAATAACAAAACCAGAGTTTTTACGATCCTCACCTTAAATCTGTACATTTATTTAAAAGGAAAAATTAGGATAAAAACAATAGAAACGGCTGGGATTTCATTTACATTACGGGCGATAAGCCCTGGTTCTGGCGGCCACATCATTCACAGACCACATTAAGGTAGAACCTTAAAGCTTACAATTTTTGTTAGATAAATTACTAAACCTCGTGAAAAAGTTATTTTCGTTTTTTCTAAAAAAAAGTTATTACTTAAGTCATTTTGTTCTCGTATTCTTTGAGAAAATTCTATCAATTTTTACACATATCATATAAACAATTGGTCTACTAACTGGGCGTTTACCTTATTGGATTTAATATGTCGTCACTAAAGTAATCGCCCATTATGGTGAAAATCAAACGATGCAAAATTTCAGGTCAATCGGGTTAAGGTTATTTAAAATTCAGTGGCATGATGTAAACCTCACTCTTTTTTTATCTTATACGATGATCTTTCTCCAAACTACCTGAAATGCAAATTTCAGTACCTGCGTGACAACCGCGAACGGCATCTACGATCTTCTGAGACAAGAAACTGACTCTCTCTATTCCTCTTCACCACTCCGGTTTCCTGTCCTATTCATTCGCTGATCAGGCCGCTCGATTTTGAAATGCGCTCCCTGATGATCTTAGAAAATCAATGAATAAAACAAGGTTCAAAAAGAGACTTCGTGCTCATTTTATAAGTTAGTTTGATTACTATTGACAATATTACTGATCTAAATACAATCATTTCTCTGTAAGTATTTATCGACGTATTTATTATTATATATTGTATATATGTTTGTATTGTATTTATGTATTTTGTATGTATGAATAAATCGTCAGTATTTATTTATTTATTAGTATAATTATATGCATAAATTTATATTCATAAATTTCTCTCTTTTATTGTGTTTTTTTTCTTTATATCGCCTTCGTCTTTTTTCAGACTACCTGAAAGTTGGGTGGCAGAGAATGCTTATAGCATTAAATCCACCTTTGTACTCAAAATTATTTCGTAAGATGCATAGAGATAATATAAATAAATAATAACGAATTAATATACCAAGTTAAAAAGCTTCTTACAAGTAACATTGTTGACAATATTAAGCCAAACTACTAATTGACTACTTGATTGTATGTACTTGTTACCTTTCATGCTTCACTGTATACAATATTTGATGTATTATTATCTGGCAGCAAGATGTCTTGTTTTTCTGCATATCAAACCAGAGACCTCTTGTTCCTTACCATTTATAAAAAACTGAAAAAATGGCGTTTGTTGTAAGGCGGCTCCCTTACAACAAACGACTTTTTTTTCAGTTTACTTAAATATTTATTTCATGTTGATATCTTCTTATTTATTTTCAAAATAAATGTATAACTAAATATTCTGCGAATATTTCAAGCGTTTACCTGTTACCGTTATTAATATCAAACGAAAAAATCACGTTTGTTGTATGGGAGCACCCTTAAATATTTATTCTATTCTGCTTTTAGTATTTGTTGCTATAGCGACAACTGAAATACATCAAAGGTAAAAAAATAACTGTTTACCTATCACGGTTCATGAGATACAGGTTGAAAAATATCTAACAGATATACCACTCAACAGATTACGACATGTTCACGGTTACATATCTATACTATGTACCTAATAGTTTAGGACTCCATAGCGGACAACCAACGTGGCGCGTAATTTGTATAGATACAAACTATCCTATCTTTCAAATTGGATTAAACTGCACACGGTGTGCAAATTTTGATTGAAATCGGTTCAGTAGTTCCAGAGTTTACCCCGAACAAACAACGTGACACGTAATTTATATATATTAAAGATTATATTATTTGGAACGTTCTTTTTACTAGTATACTTCATTTGATAATCATATTTCCATGATTATAAAAAAATAATCCTTCCCACCCTTTTCCCTATTTCAAGGTGCCATTATATTTAACTTATAAAGCCTGTGTCACAATACCAACTGAAATGATGATTTATGAGTATCACATGTCACAATCCGTCAAGCCGTTTGGGCTATATCGCGGGCCAAAGAAATGAACAAACATACATGCATACAAACGCTGGAAAACCATTACCCTCCTTCTGACACAGTCGGGAAAAAGAAAACGTATAAAATAAATGTACCTACTCTGTACTCGTTACTAGAAAGACAATCTATAACTATAAATACAACTTGTCACCAAGAACTTCAAAAGAAAAGTAGAGCGTGACTTTCCGTAAGCAGTTTTTAACAAAGCAACTGCTTATTCATAAATCTTCCTGCCCCGAATCTATACTATTTTTTCATGTAACTCTAAAGTGCTTAATGGTTATTATCGAGAATATGGGAATAAATACTTTAGAGAGTCCCTCAGTAGATGTACAACGGAAACATCTTACTTCTATTTTTGCCGCAACAGCGTTTC
>MOOZ01000122.1:1227439-1247104 GCA_002930495.1 Cecropterus lyciades | reverse complement strand
AGCGTTTCTACTGTCCTGTTCCGGGCCGGTATTACACCGTATTTACTTTTAAGTTCCGGGCACTAATTTGAAAGATTTAACAGGAACTTATCTTCAACCGGGGACATTTCAACTCTATTTGTTTTTTTTTTTTTAATGTAGATGTAGTTTAGTTGCAGTACAACTGATGTTAATTGAACATTAGAAAACGGTAGATCAAGATGAACTTATCACTAATACTTTTTTACTTCCAACAAATGATATCGAAAGCCGGGAAATCTAAATCTGTTACACTATCGAAACAGAACACAGCAACACTTCACTACTAAGTTTAGTCAGAAATGCGCAATCTGCTATCTTTTAATTAGTACTACCGTCAAAATTTGTCATAATATATACTATTGAAGTAACAAACGAGCATGCAGTCCACCTGATTGTAAATGGCCACTGCCACCCTTGGACATCTGCAATCAACCCCTGGAAAGATAACGTCTTACTTGAGGTTTAGCCACAGGTGCGCTGCTCCCCCTTAGGACTAAGTTGGAACGCCTCGGATAAGTATATATCCCTTACCTCCCTCCCACACCCTTCAGACCAGAAAACAATAATTCACAATACTGCTGTTATTATGCAGAAATAGGTGTGGCGGTGGTGCTTCCGGAGTCGAACAACAAAGTGTTCTACCACTTGTAAACAATATTTGTAGTACGTTCAATAGATTGTTGTTTCTATACCATAAATATACTGCCCTGCACTAGAACTAACGTTACGCCATAGCGCGAGGCTTTTTGTTTTAATTTCCTCGGAGAGCAAGGTTTAGCATCCCGCTCCTCCTATGTTCTCCTCATACAATCCAGTTTTTCTATCAACTACTCATTCAGGACATTATTAAAATAATAACGTGATCTTAGTTGGATAAGCGATTGGATTCTTTCGTTGTAACAGTAAAACTTTCAAGCACGAAAATAATTCAGTTTCACTGTGAATTTTTGACAAGTGCATGAAAGTACATTTCTATTATTTTAAGGACATTTTTATGTTAACAATATACACTGGCTTACTTAGAAAACTTTAAGTACAGTTTAAAAAGGAGCTAAGCTAAACCTCACGTAGAAGACACAAAAACTCTTTAGCAACCAAACTCACGTATTGGCATAAATACCGGTTTGTCGTTATGGAACTTGCACAATATTATTTGCCATCATGCTACAAACACTGAGCGTCAAATATACGAAATATTTGCAAGCGTTTGTTTCTATATCTAAAATAACCAAGTCGAAAGTTGATAAATCAATTCATACATTTTTACAGCGATGGTTCCCAACAACGGCTGTGCGTTTCGTTCTGAAATCTGACAGGTGACGGGTGTCGGCCCACAATGGGTACGCCATCCTTATCGCTAAGAGGAAAATAAATGAGACTACTTTTTCCTACTTTACGAGCAAGTCACTGTGAATTTCATGTTTGGTTTCATTGTATCAAGACTACGCTGTTATAAGAAATAAGCTTAATACCTTTGTTTCTGTTCTCCAGTCATGTTATGAATTTTTTACAGCAGCGATTCCGTGTTGTGTTTTCTGCACAATTTATGAAACAGCACCTTCGCATGCAATATGCGAGAGCCGGCAACACGGCATCGATACTTAAACGTTACTGCGTTTTTGCTCCTATATACTTTATTTACCTTGTTATTTTTATGACGCGCGTGTCAGGAGGTTAGATTTATTGTTGCGAATCACGAAAGAGCTCCTCTTTAAAAATGTCACCGCCACTTTTCCCCCGTTCACAATGGCAGTGGCTTGTAAAGAAATTCCGAGATAGCGCGGAGCCCAATAATTTTGTAGGTCCGTGTTGAGATTTACTGTCGATATTATCGTAAATGCTCACTATAAATGTATCAAGACAGAACAATAAGGTACGGATAAAGGAGCCACATACAAAAGCTCAGTGAGTCGGAACAAATCTAGGCATGGAAGTTTTGTCCTGGCGAATACGCTACACAAATTATTGAATTATATAGACGTTAATGTATGTGTATAAGAAAAAAGATACAGAAAACGGAACCCATTAAAGTATTGACGTTGATTTATCGTTATTACTACACTTCATTACGTTTTCCATTGAGAAACAAATGCCTACTTGCGATTTCGCTCACACCATGCCTATTTCTCGGTAATCTAATATCTGGCTAGCGACTTCAAAATGCCATACACTTTGTTTGAATCGCGTTTGCTATCGGATTGTCGATAATTTTCTTAATAGGCCCCTTTGTTGAACTTATGTGCCACCCAACCGTAAATCGCCTAGCCTTGTTTCCACTGCACACTGGTTCCACATAGGGCTACCAAGTAGCACTGAATACTATTACGTAAACTTTAGAGGTAATTCGACTATTAATTTTCAGGAAATCTTTAACAATAGATTGTATTAGCAAGAAACAAACACAAGCAAAGTATCGCGTTGAAAAGTTATGGAATAGATAACATTTTCCTCTACTTTGTTTAAAAAAAGCCATGCAATTTTAGGCTTGGAGTAGAGATGACACTTAGTAAAACAAGATTTAATCGTGCAATTTTAAAACCGCAAAAATTGTAGCACGTTCTTTCGCGTTGAGGATTGTTCAGCGGAATTGTCACCCCTTTTAGCATTCGTTTTGTATTTAATTTCAACGAAGGGAATTTTGTGTTTTAAGATGGATTATTTCGCTTATTATGCCGCAATTTGTGATTACCTAAAATCGGGAGGGTTGCCAACCCTAGTAGCAGTTAATAGCTGAACCCTAACTCATATGGTAAGTGCTAGAACAGTTACTGATCGTTACTCATTTGTTTGCGTTCACTGGTTCATTCCCACTTCTGTGTTCCACTTTGTCATAACCTTGTTTTAGTATGAAGCGCTGTATGTACCTAACATATTGCAAAGCTTAAACTACTTAAACAAGCGTTTCCAAAAGTTGTAGTAAACATAAACGATGACAAATTTATTATAAGAACGTTTATTCAAAGAGGTTATAGAAAAGTATCTATTGTGTATCTATCTAAACTACACGGGTAAATAATAAGTAACAATTTATTTATCACGCCTAGGATACAATATTTGAAATCGACAGTTAATGTTAAAAATATCCTATTATCCTGATTACGTTCTTTTTTATTAAGAAGATACAGGAAAATTACTCGTGTAACGCAAATTTCGGCTGTAAAAGTTGGCTTAATAAAACGCTGAAGAGTTGGCTGGCACGACTGACTTAACTGGATAGACTGGCTTGGTAAACTAATTTGGCTAGCTAGCTGACTAGCTAGTTAGCTTAGTTGGACTCAACTTAACAGCTTTCGTTGACATGGCTGGTGTATTCGAATGTGTTCTACTAGAAGAACAACCTTTTTTTCGTGAGGAATCCATCATGGATGTGCCTCTGTTAGCCCTTTATCCGGAACACGGGTACATTTATAATGGTCCGCGGTCCTGATAGCGATTTTCCCTATATCTCTGATTGGGATGGAGCTGGAGTTTCTCCAACCCATCATCATTAAGATGCACTCGGGATTACCGCGCGCGCCTCGTTGTGGTTTGCTATGACAAAGAACATATCCTACGCCAATGCCCTTCTTCTACGCCAGGTTTCCCGGCTGCGGATAGGAAGGTCAAAAAACTTTTCTCTCTCTCCCTCCGCAGACTCCTTTGATAAGGAAGTCATCTAGTAGAAGGATTTTACCGCTTTCCACGATCTCTCACTCTCGACCATAGCTTTTAACACGTATTGAACGAAAGGTCCTACGATGAGTGACGATTATTCCAATGTGGCACTCCTCCATTGTGACACCCCTCTAATGCCGAAATCTAAAAAAAAGAGGCGACTACTAGCATGTACAATGAAATAATTTTGGTAGGTGTATTAATAAATATCTATCCATCCATCAGCTTTTTGAGATCATGCTTTGTCTTAACCGAAAGACCATGTGAACGAAAATAAGTGTAACCTAGAAATTCTTATTTAAAAATATTTCGTAAACATAATTTTTAAAAAGGCATAATTTCTTACGTGCACTGTGTACCAGACAAATAGTGGGCAGTCGAAAAATGTATCTACAATTCTGTTCAAATTCAATATTACGAGTAAATGCAGACGAAAAAATTAAATTTAAGGCCGTAATGAGGTAACATGAGCTTAACGAAGCAATACTAGATACAAATATAAACCTTTATGAGGTGAAATTTTGTTGCACATGAAGAGCTAAGTTAGAATGCTTTGAAAAGCTATCGCTCCATTAACACACCTAGAAGCAAACCAGAATATTTAAGTTCTCTATCGTCTTATTATTGAAATACGTAGAGCGATGCTGTTTTATAATATGGAAGAACCAAACGAGCATGCAATCTGTTCTCCTGAAGGTAAGAGGCCACTGCCGCCCATGGGTATCTGTAATCAATCGCAAAGACCTACCCTGTCTACCCTGAGGTCAGCCGCAGATGCGTTGCTACCTAAGGACTAAATTAGATAGTATCGCATAAGTAAACCTCTCTTATCAGACCCTTCAGACCAGAACACATCAATGCACAACACTGTTGTTATTACGCAGAAATGGATGTGGCAGTGGTGCTTCCGGATTCGAACCACATAGAGTTCTATCACCGTCATCCTTCTGGCTTATATTTCCATTACAACGGTTAGAAGACCTGCTGTGTTTCGGCTTAAACTTTGCGGAAGGTGGTACAAACCACACATAGGTTGGCCGAGATCGTGTTAGAATCTAATCTTATAACGTGTTGATTATAAGTTATCGATGTCAATGGATGTCAATGCCTACTTGCTCATTACTGCATGCTCATTTTCTCATCTGAAACTCTTATCTGAAAATCATCGTACTTTACCACTAAACAAATACATTAAGTATAACTACTCCCGATAATACATATGATTTAGTGGTTAAATTAATTTCGCATTTACCATTGCTTATTCTTTTTATATAACTTACAAACTAAAGTGTTTTCGGGTAAAAGGATTTTTTATATCTAAATGTTTTCTCTATGCAAAATTTTCCATATAACAAATGGAATGTATCCGAGTAGGTACAACAAACAAAGTGCATTTTCTTAGTTTTCTTTGCCATTTTCGTGGAGGTACTCGTATCTCCAATAGTATTCAAATGCGTTACGCTCGAATGAATGCAAACTCCTTAGCCACGTGATTTGATTACAGACACTCAGACACCCACGAATTTTCTTTGAAAATATCAGCTTTTAGAGTCCGAGACGCCACATTACGCATATACCAAAATCTATACATTTAATAGTAATTTTACAGACGTATTTATCTTACTCTTAAGATAAGCAAAGTGTTAAAAGGTTGCATAGTTTAAAAAAATTATAAACTCAAGTAAGTCCAAAATGTTTCCTCGTATACTTGATTCTGTTAATAAATCTACCCGATAACGAATGTTATAGTTAAATTAATTCCATATCAGTAATTAATCTAAGACCATAAAGTCAGTGCTAGTTATCGTAAAGGAGAAGGGTCTTTTAAATAATAAATATACCTTAAAATTATAAAATCTAATGCTTAGGTCGTTGACTTTAAAAAATATATTCTTCAAAAGATTTCTTAAAAAATGAGCAAGATGAAGCAACAAATCAGATATTTCGCACCCCAAGCATTTTTCTAATAGCAGATCCAGCTAGTGGAAAAATAGCTGTACTAGGTATAATATACTTCAATAAAATTTGAAAAATCTAATTTTAGCTACCCAGTCCAAAACTCTTGTTCTCTCGTCCAACTTTGTTTTGTTGTTTCAAATGTTGTATAGTATCCGATCGTGGTAGATCGGATACTATACAAAACGATACACGACTATATAAACACTAAAATAACCATTACCCATTCACATTAAATGTACGGTGAAAAGCCAAATGGCAATGGAAGAATTGCTTTTTACGGATCGGCTAACTTCCCACAGCTCCTCAGGGCGCAACAGGGACTCAGCAATGAATTGTTTTCGGTTTTCCGTGAGCCTACATTGCGTTATTACGTACCTTTGTGGTTTTTTAACTGCGCTTATACGATTTAGGCTTGGATTTAAATCAAAAAGCACGTATAATGTAATACGGTTATACATTTTCATAGTTCTTTCTATTTGTTTACGCTTTGTTGATTTTAGCCATTGTATGTTTATGCGGTTTTCCTTTACATCCACAAATAATTATTACAAAGGCCATAAAGAAATGTGTGGAGTATTTCCTTTTCATTCTAAGTACTTTCATACATTTGACAAATTTGCATTATAATATTAAATCAATGATATAAATGGATCCATCAAACTCGTACGACATGGCGACCCACTGAGTCTTAATATAGATATATTATAGAACTAGAGCTGTAATAGCAGAAAAGCACAAAATAGTTATAATTGTTATTAAGCATTTTCTAATAAAGATGTATATTAACATCGTAACGTGGTTATATAACACAGAAACCCACATATATAAACTAATTTCTTAAGACGACCGGTTTGACCTAACTGGGTAACAAACTTTCGCCTAACCATAAACCTAAATTGTTAGAACAATTCACCGCAAAGGCTACGCTAAACTGGTTTTATAGTTCAAACTAACTAAAAATATATTCGATAAAAGTTCCGTTTAAAAATATACCCACATCCATAGGTGAATAAATACATACCACGTCACATTGTGTCATAGTAACTCGTCCATCTCGTGTGGAATGGAAATCAGAAAAAAACGGTATAGTATATTCTGATATTTTTACAAGCACACTTATACAAAACGTTCTCAAAAGGTGTGGAAATTGTATTAATTTACATTTAGCCAGCGAGTTGGTCTATGGCCAAAGCATATCTCAGTTTGCAAGGAAACACTTTCCCCAGCAGGGGGACTGTAATGGGTTGACGACAGCGACCGCGATCATTAGTTGCTACTAATGATTAGTGGAAATATGGATTAACCGTCTCCTATACGCAAGGTTACAAGAATGATGATCCAATATAAGTAGGAGCACTATATTAATCTCTCCATGTCATGTAAAACACATTTCGTAAACGTAATAACTTTATTAACTCGGATAACAGCAATGTAATTTCCATTTCTGCTTACCTGGGGGTAGACGTTGCAGACAATAAATTAATTTCACACGTTACGACCACGAATTATTTGGGAATAACAGTAGGATTCATAAAGCTATTACTTTTCTCCAAAATGAGCAACGTAGCATTAACAAAAAAAGGGATGAAACTCAAAATTAAAACAGAATAAAGAGAAAGTTTTGATGAAGTCGTACCCACAACTTTGCTTGGCTGCTTGCTACGGTAAATCTTCACTGAATTACTTATCAGTGTGGCGCAATGGTAACGATGTCGGTCTACCGAGCAGCATCGTAGGTATCATTCCCATGTGAATCTAAATCTGTATTGTCTATTCAAGGTTTCGGTGTTTGGGTATTTATGTATTCATGTACCTCAATGTACCTCGCACTTATAGTGTATAGAATTGTTGTGGAAAACAAGCTATGAGGCGATTTTTTTTACTAACACACGGGCAACAGTGAGTGTTCTTGAAGACGACCGTCGCTGACTGATGTCGACTGTTGCTGTTGCTACATGTCGTATACCTACATTCTACATCTCATACCTACATTACATGCAGGTTGTAAAGTAACATTTAATGACATCTATCTAATAATGATAAATATGACCAACAAATAAGATATAGTGTTAAACATATTTAAAGTATCAACATGTATAACACGTATGTATAAAATATATTTATACCCATATATTTTGCCTCTTTATCAAATTAACGTTTTTTACCCGACTGTGTCAGGTGGGTAATGTTCTTCGAGCGTATATATATGAATGTATGTATACTTATATAAGTCCGTTTTTATCACTACAGCCCAAACGGCCTGATGGATTACGGCATATAACATATGATATATCATTGTAATCGTGTATCTTTGATATTAATAAAAAGTTTTGAATGAAATATATTATTACAATAACCAAAAGCCAAAAGCTTAAAACAATGAATAGAAACTGAAGGCATTCAATCGTTTTTAAACAGTCAGGTTTTTTCAATATATTAAACAATGTTACTGCTCCATTCTTGGATCGCCATGATACATAGTTGTACCTATGTTGTACCGTTGTTTATTTAAAATTATAATGCAAATATTAGCTCGAATGTATGTTTTATTGCTGTACTTGCAGTGGATTTCAGGTGCGCGTCGTTCCAATTAGGTAATTTTTCCCATATAAAATGTATAGGCCTAGGTATTATTATTTCTCAGTTGGAGTTATATCTGCCCGAAATGCCAACTAATTGTCTCCCGCTCTTTATCTTGCGATGGCTCCAGTTATTCTATACGCTAAATGCTAACTTCATATAAATGTTTATTCGTAATATTAATATCTTGTTATAATTCACTTTGGCAAAACAACAACAATGTACCAAAAATGGTTTACTTCCATTTGACATAATTTAATTATTTAACATAAAATAATTTGGAATCTTGCTGTGTATACACATTGGATATATATATATAAGTAATAATTCATACGTTTATGAATATTCGATTTTTGAAACACGATGAATCATAAAATAAGGAAAATACTGCCACAGCTATAAAACATGAAAGGAAGTCGTGAAAATCTTTTTTAAATATACATATTCCGTTATTATTGACTAACAAAATCATGTTATATCAGGTAATTTTGAAAAGATTGCGCTTAAATATAGTTATCATTCGCTGATGATACGGAGGAAAACGTCTAAAAGGAAAAAATCGAGCTGTTCCGTTAATTGAATTTTAAATGAGCTGTAATATTTTTAGCTTAACCCGGACAAAAAAATTAATCGTTTGGGTTTAGTCTTTATTACTTTTTGTACCGCCGCTTACCTTTACTTTGTAATTACGATGGTGGAGATTAAAACTATGTTATGTTTTAAAACAAATAGCTTGTAATTGCTTTCAATCCGGTGGGATCCCTATCTCACCATCGCATAAATCTATGTTAACCGCTACTGTGTATTGGTGTTCTTTTTTTTGTTCTCATTTCCGCGAGGCTTTCCTAGCTCTCATAGATAGATCGACAACAGGTATGATTCTATCCTATCCTATGTAATCCTATCTATGTTAAATACATAACTCCATGGACAGTTACTACTCTCTATCAGCTGAATGGTACGTTGGTTGCCGCTGCATTTTATCAAATTATGTAATATACATATACATCTCTGAAATGTACGTAATTGGATGCGAAAATTTCGTATTCAAATCCAACAATCCCTTTTTACTCAAAGCTTTGTATGTCAGTAATGAGATACAAGTACACTATCTTATAATTTAATAGGTTCTTGTATGCCTCGGGCCAATCGTACAACTTTTACTTGTTATATAGGTATAATATGATTTTGGCCTCGATTTTAATGTAGATACTCGTATTATAATTTTGCAAATGAGTATATCATAAATATATGATAAATGATTAGAAGAGAAACTTATTTGCTTTTTCTTTTGATACGATTTTGTGAGTGAATTCGATTTAGAACTTAATGGATATTTTAAAGATATATATATAGATACCGCAAAATAGGCTCAGAGCTTTTTAAGGCGATCAAAGAAGAGCTATTGTATAAAATAAAATGATTCAATTCTTACTTAAAAATAATACTACTTAAAAGTCATGAAGTCATTAAGACGGTGGCCACAGAAAATATGCATAGAGAATAATATTGTTTAAATAATATTGCACTCGACCCATTATTGTCCAACTACCAGGTACGGGTCTCAAAGAGGGGTTAAGACCTAAGAAACCACGCTGAATTTAAGGCTTCACAAACTTTACAAATATTTTTTTTAATCTCTCAGCCAGGTAGGCTTCCTCACGACGTTCGCCTTTACCATTATTACAAGTGTAATCTTTAGAAGGGTTACTTTAGATTATAACTTTGAAAGATCTAAGGTACCATACATAAAATTTGAACCTAGGACTCCCCAATTTAGGGGCTGCGTTACAACCACTAGGCTATCAAAGCTCGGTCTGTTTTCTACCGCATAAAATGAATCTCTTTCCAAACTAAGAGCATCAATATACTAAAAATGTTGTATCTACTACCTACCTTTCTGTAAATTGAATGTAATGAAGGTTTTTAAGGCTTTCCAGAGAAAATATTAGCTTTTTCACGCGTGAGTTAGGAGTTTTACAGCCCGATATGAGGTCTGCGGAATTTTCTCTCCGACTTAAAAGGAATTTTGCGAACTCTCGCTTTTACGTTTTTATTACTATAGGTAGATACGTTGATTACACATCCGACGAAAATACAAAGGGATTTTAGGAAATTTCGTCACATATTATACTCTTTAGCCAATATTTAATTAAGTTTAAAGGGCATTATATTGTTATAGTTTTTCATTACCTATATTACAAATAGGCAAAGTTTAAAATTTCCGTCGTCTTTATTTCTATGTATTTATATAAAATGAATATAATTAAAAAGTAATTAAGACCGTACTTCGACCACTCATTTTGCGATAATTGAATCGCAGTTACGTGTTTTTGAAGTTGGTAGAACCCTTTGTGGTTCGACCACTCTCATCTGGGGTTCCCTACATATGTTCATGAGCGGCAATAGTCACTTACCATCACATAGACTGCATGCTCGTTTGCTGTGGTAGCGATGCATGCAGTCTCCAATATTGTAAATATGCCAGGTGGTAGAACCGGAGTTCAACCGAGGAGGTACCATGGAGGTACGAGGTGGAGGTACGAGGAGGAGGAGGAAATAGGTGTGGTTACACCTATTTCTAGCGTGAAGTATATTTTGCGTTTCGCTGGGAGGGAGTGGTTGCCGACTTACTTATATATGAGGCGACCATTTCAGTCCTCGGGAGTAGCAACGAATCTGTGATCGACTTCAGATAGAACCTTTGTTCTATGTGGAGTTGCTTACAGACGTCCATAAGCGGCAGTAACCACTTACCATGGTGGACTGTATGCCCGTTTGCTACTTCAGTCTGATTAAAAAAAAAGATTATATTAGAATGGAATAAAAATAATTTAAAAAAATAACATTATATGGATCATTATTATTATTTATGAATTGTACATTTTATTTTATACTTACTATCCCAAAACACATAACTACATATATAAGCATTAAATAAATAATTAAAACTAAACAAAATAAATCTTATCTTACTAATTTTATAAAGGTAAAAGTTTGTGAAGATGGATGGATGTTTGCTACTCTTTGACGCAGAAACTACTGATTGAATTTGGCTGAAATTTGGTACACAGACAGTTTATGACCTAGATTAACACAAAAAATACACTTTACTTTATCTGCGGAGCTACGGGAATAAGGTAGCATAATATAAAAACCGAAAGTGCAAATTAAAGATAAATATTATGAATCGTATATTCCACTAGAATAATATATACGTATTCAACGATTCCGTTGAAGAACTTCAACTACTCAACGATTCCTTGGCAACGAAATGATACTAAATCAACTTACACAACCATGAATTATTGTGCGACGTTTCTTCGAGAAGACTATCTTTGAGACGTGACGTTATTAGCAAAAGTTATAGCTATTATTTCATTACTGATTATTTGATTTATATCCGGTACTTGATGTATAATAATTTGAATGTAATTTGAAAAAAAAAAAAAAAAAGGTTTAAAAATTAAATATATACAAAACTGGAAAGTTTTCTATATATTTAGGATTTCTATGATAATCAATCTCTTGTAAATCTAGCCACATCTAATGCCATATGAACTTTGTCAATTGGCTGAAACATGATGAAAAAAAACTAAGCATTCATTTAATATATAAAACACGTGTTATATATATATTAAAAGCTACATTCTAACCGAGTTCCCAAATGTGTTTTTGATAAATGTACGATTTAACAAAAATACATTTGGGAAGTAGAATGTAGCCTTCCATATGTATGAATACATTAATTAAACTAGTTAAACATTTTTATATTCTCACAAAGTAGTGCTAACATACAATAATGTCAAATAAACAGACCAATAAATTTAAGAAAGCTGATTATCTTTCGTAGATGTACCTGTTCCATTGGAAATACAAATTCAATACAATTTCTTTCTTATTCGTGTTACGGGCAGAGCGCGGACTGTAAATCGACTTTTGCGATCTGCAAATGTTCGGAATTTCATCTGATTTCTAACTTTCCTGGTGCACTGCGGATAGATAAGTTGATATTCTAAATATACAAATAAAATATCGAGCAACACGTCGTCCACCCATTGCCGTTGGGCACGTCTCCTCTCAGAATGAGAAGGTTAGGTCACAGTCCACCACGCTGGACGTGTATACTAATGGAGTAACACAAACTTTTTTTTAAAAGGACACTCATTTTTGATAGATTGTTCTGACTGTAAAAAAATACCTCACGATGTTTTTCTTCACTGTTAAAGCAAGTAATATCAATTTCTAATATACACATAACTTCGAAAATACAGAGGTATGTCTGGGATTCCAAAGCTGACAATGAGAAGTTCAATTTCAAATCACTATGCTAGCACTGATATCAAGCACGGCATCGTATACGAATAGAAAATTTATGAAATATGCATTCATAAACCACGTAAAACGATTTAATTCGTAGGAACATTGCACACGAGGTGTTCTATGAGTATGTCAACGCATGATTCTGGACAACTCTAATGAAAATTGTTTCACAGTAAATGTTTTAGGCGCCTCTCGAGAGTGGTATATTCAGCAAACAACTCAAAACATTACACATAGCTCACACACAAACTTTTTACATTTCGAAATAGTTACGAGTGGAAACGTGGATTTCATATTTTCAATTTTTGAAACTTATCCTGCATTTTTCCAGTCGACTTTTTAATGAAATTTGCAGGTAGGAACTTAAAAGCGAGTAGCAAGTCTTTATAACTTTGAGCTTAAGCAAATTAGGATCTGCTAGAAGGTATCTCCGGACGCTTCGGTTAAAAGCCAAATCAAACTGCATTATAGTTTTTAAAGTAGTGCAAAACTAATTAGTATTATTACTTTTAAGGCGCCGAGATCAAAGATAATTTTATTAAATAGGAGCTTGTTCGTAGAAGTCCATCTGCGTCTGTTTCCCGATTACAACTTTTTATTTTCTTTCAGATGTCTTCGACATTTTCAACGTTATGAGCTAGCTTTGGATAAAGCTAGAGTTATATGTATAAAGTTGATGTCTGATCTTTTCTTTTTGGTATTTACAAAATACCTTATTACCACCCTTTAGTACGTCATATTTTACGACTTGATACCATTGTATGTTTTATAAATGTAAATAACTTTGATGCCAACGACTAATTGTTGTAGGCAAGACATTCACATCACGCAAAGCGAAACGCAAGTTATTCGCTAAACTACTATTTCGTAGTACGTACTTGATCACCGTCATTTAAAACATTCATAGCATTTCTCCCTTCATTCCCTATAATTACAATTACCGCACGATTAAAGATTCTCCCGGCAAGTTAATGCAAGATAAACTTTCCGGAGTGGATATAAAACGAAAGGAAATAAAATTACTTCTGCAGTCCCCTATTTTAATTCCACTTGGCTCAAACACTTGATTCGATGACTTCTCGAATCTTACTTAACATTTTCTCAATGCTCCATAACGTATAGATTGACCTGGCGTTTAACGAAAGATTAATCCGCATTTATTTGACTTCGATCGGAGAATTTTTGTCTTTTCGCTGCTATGCTTTTTCATAAATAAGTCTTAATGATGAGTGATTATTGACAAATTGGAACAAAATCGATCAAAGTGATAACATTACAGAAATTGACTTTAACTGATTACCGACAATAATAAACACTTGTACATTTATTAAAAACTAAATGCGTGTCTATTTTTAAAAGCAAATATTATAGAACTGTTGTTATTTGTCCGAATTGATATGATAAAGACACAAATCTCCACCGCTCAAATAAAGTCAAATAATGAAAGCAATGCACAAAATCACTTGTTCTTATATCAAATTGTAGGTATGAATAAAGTCAGTAAAACTAAATCATCCAAGCGGTATATGTCGCGCTTCAATGTTTTAAATATGTTGCATGTAGAATAGAAGCTTTTGTATATTTAGTTTGGTAGTCCAGAGAATATTCTATTTATATATTCGTATTTTTTATAAAGCAAGTTGATTGTAGACCTACTAGTCTTAACTTTGAGTACAGTAAACAATGTTCAGTGAGCAAAAGTTAAACAAAATACTACTTTTCTCTTTGGGCTGAAGTAAAAGTGGATACAATTTCATTACAAAAATAAACTCTTACATCCCACAAATATCATTGAGTCTTTTACTTTATTGTCGGCCACATTAGGGTCAAAGTTTTCAATGAAGTATTTTCTTAACGATCCCTTTAAATAAGAATGTCGATAGAACAAAAAATGAATAGAAGATTAAAAACAAATAAAAGTAAATTATACTATTATTTCTTAGCTAAAAATATCATGTATCTATTTCTATGTACTTTAAAAATATTATTACCTAGAGAACTAAGTGATTCAGTGCAGACATTTTTATGTCATTTCTGTCCACTGCTCAGACATATCGTGATATTGTCAACGATGAAACTCATTAAAATAATTGGTATTTTCATTATAAGTAGTCTATCTCTTAGTATTAGAGTTAGATATTTATGAAAAAAGAAAAAATATACTGAGACGGTTTGACTCTGTCCTCTTAGGCTATCCGCCATATTTGATCTGGAACTTCAGTTTAGGTAACCATGCATTAATTATCATTCAAATACAGAATCAATTAAATTTCATCTCAATTGGGAAAAGGTTCATATCTTTGCAAGTTGCAAATTGTAGGAACACACCTAAAAACGGAAGATGAATATAAACATGTTAACAATCCAACAATCCAATAAAATTAATATAAATATAGATTATCTGACTTTCATAACATAACTTTAAACATATTACAGAATCACTTATCTTTTTTCGACGTTAATTAGTAACTACATACACACACACACACTTTCTACACTCATAGCACAGTAGGATCTGTGTCGTGGGTGCCATGGACACACAAAGACGAAGACAAACATGCAGACCCAGAACAGAAATCTAAGCTCATCATTCAGATGTCTGTCTGGCCGGGAATCGAACCCGGGACGCTCTGGGTGTCAGACCGGTATGGTGTCCGCTCTGCCACGCGGGTCGTCCAACATATGCAACATTTTATTGAGCCGTTTTATGAACATACGATTTCACTTGCTTAGGCAATACATATTGTATGCTGAAATCATGTTTAGACATGACTTTTGAAAATTAAATTCATATAATGGTACATATAATGTACGCTTAAAGTAATAAGTGCCGGCACATGACATATTTCATGAATTAACACACGATTGCATCTGTTTAATTGTTAATGTTTAAACAAATATTACACATTAAAATTAACATCTTAGTAACGTTATGAACACGAAAGTTTGTTAGGATGTATGACTGCCTGAAATAGTTCACGCAAACCTGATCGGATTTAGCTAAAATAGATAGTTAATGACCTAGATTAACACACTTCCGTAGTAGTAGACCAAAGCGGCCGGAGCCGCGGGCATATATAACATAGTAGATTGAAGGTGGTAGAACTCTTTGTGGTTCGACTCCGGAAGCACCACCGTCACACCTATTTCTGGCTAATAACAGCAGTGTTATGCGCTGTTGTTTCTGTTCTGAAGGGTGTGGTAAGGTAGACATACTTTTCCGAGGCATTCCATCTCAGCCCTCAGGGGTAGCAACGCATCTGTGCCTAACCTTAGGTGAGACTTTGATCTTATCTAGGGTTGATTGCAGATGTCCATGGACGGCAGTAGCCACTTACCATCAGGCGGACTGCATGCTCGTTTGCTACTCCCATACTATATATAAAAAAAATAAAAATAAAAAAAAATAAAAAGGGGATACATAAAATCAATAGCTATAGGAACCGTTACCGTAAATCAGTTGAACAATAACTGAAACCCAGAAATATTTTTAAAATAACAGATTCTCAAAGGTTACCCTGTACCTTAAGTACTTAAATTCAATTAAAACTAAACTTTTGTACAAAATTACCAACACCTTAAGTCGATGTTCAACAAAAGATTTGGATTTTGGCCTCCAAGTACTTAACTGAATCCTTAAGCAACTTGTGTGCTACGTGTACCGATAATGAGTGGAATTACAAATGGTTATGTTAAAATATAATGTTTTTATTAGTATATCACAGATATTAAGTGTATATTTATTTCCAAATGTGGCATTTATAGACATATAAATAATTGTGCATGTCATGTTGCCGTTTAAATGTTATAAATTAAAGTATAAAAAAGTAGCATGATTATTTTGATATGCAAAAAATGACTTCATTGTAAAAGTACAATTCAGAGAGAAACCCAAAGACATCGAAGGTCGTTTTCGAATCCATTCTATATTCGCATCGGTTATAATGACTAACTCAAATGGACGCCTAACTTTAATTAATTTGAAACTGCTCGCTTATCCAGACTTCCCAATTTTATGTGAAGCAAAAAACCTAGTGAAAAATCGAGCTCTAAGTCGTAAAGCTGTTTTTAGAGTTAATTTTTGTTCAGATGGCTTGGTAATGATGTAGTTTCTTTTTTAAAACTGGGGAGTGAAAATTCTTTAGTTTATTATTACCTTCTGCGCTTTAAGTGGGGAAGGATGTTAATTAACTTTTTTATTATAAATGTATCTTAGTATGTTTTTGGTAAATGATCACCGCCGCCCTTGGACATCTCTATTATTTTTTTATATAGTATGGAAGCAGCAAACGTGCATGCAGCCCACCTGATGGTAAGTGGCTACTCCCGCCCATAGACATCTGTAATCAACTCTAGGTAAGATGAAAGTCTCACCTAAGGTTAGTAGCCACATCTCAGTCCTCAGTAGCAACGTGTCTATGATTGACTTCAGATAGACCCTGTTCTGTTTTTTTTATAGTATGGAAGTAGCAAACGATCATGCAGCCCACCTGATGGTAAGTGGCTACTGCCACCCATAGGCATCTGTAATCAACTCAAGGTAAGATCAAAGTCTCACCTAAGGTTAGCCACAGATGCGTTGCTACCTCTGAGGACTAAGATGGAATGCCTTGAAAAATATGTATCCCTTACCACACCCTTCAGACCAGAACACAACAGCGTATAACACTGATGTTATTACGCAGAAATAGGTGTGGCGGTGGTGCTTCCGGAGTCGAACCACAAGGAGTTCTACAACCTTCAAAATATTCCACCCCAAATAGGATCAGATCCTACCCAGGTTGGATCAAATTAGACCATACCAATGCGGACTAACTTGGAACGCGTCTCATAAATACGATATAAATATAGTCTCACATATAGTCTAAACCTAAAAACACGTTTTATATTAAAATTCATACTAATATGAATTGTATTGTAAAACTCATTTTCATTACAATTTATTAAAATTCGAAAATTCACTTCAACGTTTGTTTCATACTAACAATGGACTGGAAAATTGATATGTCGAAAACATTCCAAATAATTACATATGATATATTCTTCTGTAAAGTTTATTAACACTAATAGTGTAATATTTAACTGTCCAAGACTAGTCGCGCTCACTGCTCCGCCCGGGAGCATTAACCTTTCATAATTTGGGTATTTTGACCAGCAACGTCGTTTTTACGACCGTGGATACGTGGATACTAATACACGGTTTTTCATCGTTCCCTCGGGTTCTGTGCAATTTTCTGCATTTTCGGACTGGACCTTTCATTATTTTATTTGCTTTTCAGACAGACTATATGTATGCGAAATTTTATAGGGATCGGTAAATCTGAACAAACAAAGAAATAGTGTTTTGCTTTTACAAGATTAGTAACAATTATTATTTCAATATAAATAATAATATGTACTGGCTTGCACACATATTGCACGTTTTTAGCCGACTGCGTCAGAAGGAGGGTATTGTTTTAAGTGTAGTGTGCGTAGCATACGTATGTTGTTACATGTGATATTTCGTTGTAATCGTCTCAGTTTTCATAGTGACAAGGGCTATACATATAATTTTGTAATATGGCGCCTGTGAACAGAAAAAGGGAAGTGGTAGGGATGATTTTTTTTATCGTCATAACAATATGGGTATCAAATGAAAGCTGCAAAACAGACCATTACAAAAATACATACATTATAACAATTTTATGTTAATATTTTGACCCATAAACTAAAAGGTTTATTAAATAAATTATTCTAAAAACAAAATACCCGACCGCTTATTTCAATTTTACCACTGGGGTTTACCTATTGTTTTCAAAATAATTAGAGTATTCTAAAGAGTATTCAAAATATCAAAATAGCTCTCTAATACATACATGGTTGTTTTCGTATTATAATTCAAAGTGGAATGTTTCGTCGTGATACATATAGTTAAACACAAGTGAGAGCCGTTGAGCGAGTTTTTATATGTACATATACGATGTATGGACCCTAGTATGTAAAAGTCCCGCGTCACTGTGTTGATAAAAGCTAATCAATAACAATCAATAAAACAATCGATTTCAATGAGTGTGTAACTGTGTATGGTTGGCTACACTTTGAAAAATCGGTTGCTTTTGGACCCGTCAGATGGCGCTGATGTTAAGGTCTTAATTATTTTTTGTAGCTTTACTTGCTCCAAGATATGGCCGAAAGAGAAAACTTAAACGTGCAATGTACACGAAATCGTAAACAATTATCGTTTTAAGAAAACGTAATAAATTCCTACTACCTAAGGGCACAACTAGTACCTACTAGGGTTGTGACGGAACTCAGTCTCCGCCTCCGTTACTGCGGAACTTCCGCAAAAATCGAACCTCCGCTTCCGCATCCGCCTCCGCAAACTCCGGATTAATTTACAATGATCTTGACGTACAACGAGCAAGGAGGGACGCTAGGCGACGCGGCCGCTCAACTACATTTTACAACTAGATGAATATCTTTAATGTGATAGAGTTATAACATCCAATATACATTTTTTCCCCCATATTTCGCACTTACTTATCGGCGCCATCAAGTTCAGTACTAAGTGAACAATTATTTAGTGACAACCGGCACGAAAGGCGACGAATCCGCAACGCTGTTGTTCGTGAATATAATTTTCATCTTCTTACTTTTGATTAGTAGTAATTATTTGACTTTTTGCAAGAACTGTACTATGTAAAGTTCACCTCCGCCTCCGCCTCCGTTAACCTCCGCATCCGGGGAAGTGAGCCTAATCACTTCCGCATCAGCCTCCCTCTCCGCTAAGATGATCTCCGTTTCAACCCTACTACCTACATGAAATATGTTAAACTAAAACATAATACGTTATCCAAGCGGAGATCAGTGACGGAAATATACCTCTTTATGAACGCACCCCTTGCAATGATTTTCATATCACCTAATCTCGTAAAGCTATTTCCCTCCCATACGGATCGTTGTTTGTATTATATGAGATGTTTGTACCCGCAGGTAAAACTGTCAGTACAGTCGGGGAAATATTCACTTCCTGAGTGTTGCCAAAACTAAATTATGAACGTCTAAAAGAGTGGCGTAGGTTTTCTTATGCCTAGAATTGGATGTAATTAATATAGTTTTAGAGATGTCTTCTGATATGTAAGATTTTAT
>MOOZ01000122.1:1198961-1214301 GCA_002930495.1 Cecropterus lyciades | reverse complement strand
AGAAACATTTGCACGCAAAATCACACCTAAACCACAGTGTAACAAAGTATGCAGTATTGCGTTTTCATACAAACGTACGGGCCGAAACGATAAGTGCCACGACAGGAACTATCTGCCGCCCGCGGCCCACGCATTAAACGAAATCATGAGTTGGTAGCCCTATTGCGCACCTACTTTGGGCCCAGTGGCCGTAGGTAACAAGTTCAAGGATACCGCTGAGACGTAATAGTGCTCACATTACTATACTGTGCTTAAACAGTATTAACACTACAACATAAACTTAAACATATCGTTTATAACGTGTCGTGGGTGCCATGGACACACAAAGACGAATACACAAACACCCAGACCCAGAACAGATATCCAAACTCTTCATTCAGATTTCTGTCTGGCCGGGGATCGAACCCGGGACCCACTGCGTGTCAGACCGGTATGTTGACCGCTCCGCCACGCAGGTCGTCACCTGAAAGACGATGACATCCAAACTAACTGAGGGTTATACGCTGAGAGGACTCCGGCTGCGTTCCCGGAGTTCTCTTCGCAGCGCCGAAAGCGGCCACTGGGGGGTTATGGTGCGTAAATGTCCCACATAACTCCGTGTCGCTAGCACGGCAACGAATACCTTTTGAAGGTTTCGCTATCAAAACAAAATTAAATGGTAAGTAAATGCGCAGCTTAAATCTCATGCAAGGTAATATGTTTAGCGCGAATATAAATATTATTTATCAATGTTAAAATAAAACAATATCATCCCTATTTAAAATCACACCTAACAGTAACATTACAAGTAGCAGGAAAACGATGTCATCCAAGCTATAACGCCACGCCACGCCACGGCGTTCGCAATGTTGGCATCCTATGTGTCAGCGTGCGCGTGACTGCGGCGACACGAGTGTCACGAGGTGTCTAATTGCACGCGTTAGCGTCTAAGCACTAGCTTTTGTTACATAATGATGTTATTTGATAACGAGCAACGTGTAGCTCTGTAATCATAATATGTTATGTGAGGATTTTATACGAAGAACCAAAGTCATCGTAATTTATTATCGTCGTCATAGTCATCGTTAACCCATTATTGTCCCACTGCTGAACACGGGTCTTCTTTCAGAATAAGAGAGTTTCGGACCATAGTCCACCGCGCTGGCCAAGTGCGTATTGGTAGCCTTCACACACCTTTGGAAACTCATTTCTTTTTTAGAGAACTCTCAGGTGCGCAGTTTTCCTCACGTTGTTTTCCTTCGCCGTAAAGCAGTGATAATTAATTTCTAATACGCACGTCATTTTAGAAAAATCAGTGGTGCGTGTCAGGAATTCGAACCTCGGACCCTCGATTGAGAGACCGAGTTTCAACCATTAGGCTATCACTGTTCATTTAAATAGTCACCGCAATAATTTATTAACAATTATTACATTAATAATTTATTACTAAGTATTTCTTTGGTTTGAGGAGCATCGGTACTTTAGAGAGCCTGTATTTTTTTCGAAATAGTTTATTAATATTTTATTTACTGCCACGGCATAATTTTCATTATAATAATTAAAGTTATTAAACAATACCCAAAAAGATAACTATGCAAATCCTTTTAATTAAAAATAGTCTGAATGTGTTTCCAGAAAAAATCAGTAATTTTATCCTGCCGTATATTCTTGTTCTTTGTTTCTTACGTTGCAACTATTTATGGTCCTAATTACCAATTCTATTTAAAATTTAAAATAAATGCTCTTAAAGCAGGTACTGTGGTAAAACAGAATTCTATATTGAATGTGCTTAACATATAAAGCGGACTACGGTGAGTAGGTATCGAAAATGTTCCATTGTTCATTGGATTAAGTATTTCTTGTTGTTCTTTGTTTAATTAATTCCTTCCATTGTTGATTGGCATTTTATGGTTAGCTTAGTTTGTGCGATTTGCTATAAATGCTTTCTAAAATATATTTTCTCGATTTTTCTTCATAAATTTTCAAAGGCAACTAGTGCGACGCTAGTAGGTTTATTTACTAAATTAGTACACAGTTAATATAATATTAACTACCAGGGTAAAAATAGTAGCTATATAGTAATCGCTACTTAGATAGTAATCTGAAAATGACGAACTCATTACCAGTTGTTTATGGGTATCTACTCTATCACATGTGGCGCCATGTCGGTTGTGAATGGCACCACTCCCTGTCATCTCATGGATGTCGTAAAGCGACAAAAGGACAGAAATCCTAAAGGTGGGCAGCAACGTCTCCTTGTGAACTTCAAATGTGTACTATGTAACTTCGATATCTACTGCGGTAATATACACGCATACCAGGCGCGTCACAGCAAATGAAAGGTGCAGGAAAACCACGACCCCCACTCTCACCAGCCCCAGCCCAACCCCACTATTTCAGGCTACGGTAGCAGCCAAGGTAACAGCGTTGCAAAAGGTGCTAATAATGAAGGAGTAAAGGTTTTCCTCCCGACCAGGTGGACCCAAGACCGGAAGAGAGATCGGGAAATTGCTGGACTCAGAAGGCGCAGGACGCTTAAAGTGACGGCATTTAAGCGATGCTCATGTCCAGGAGAGAACCTCGAAAAGGTTCTAAGAGGCTTTTAGAGATCCTCTGACCTCTAAAAGCCTCTTGAACTCTGCCACATGTACCTAGAACCTTCCCCCATCTCTAACCTAATTTAAAATGTGCTATGAGACTTTAACTCCCTATTCAGTACTAAACGATGAATTTCAGGCACGCGCTTTAATTTTTTATAAGTACGCAAGAACATTATAGTGGGAATGGCCATCGAAAATTCTAATGGACAAAAAGTGTGAATAAACTGTACCCGGGATAGTTCCGCTGCGTCTGATGTTAATGGCGCAACAGTTTAGACACTTTTTGTCCGTTTTCGAAACACTCGGCTACGAAGTTGTTCTGTGTGCCTATTCACGTGTACCATACCGCACGCCAGCGACAAAATGTTGACTAGCAGTGGCTACGTTTGGATTGCATCGTGACAGCTTTTAATACATTTTTAACAGTATTACTTAAATTAAATCAATTAAATGTAAAAAAAATGATAATTAAATACGTTCATTTTGGTCGCTTGCCGCTTCTTGAGACCAAATCTGTGCTCGAGCTATAGTTACCAAAAAAATATGTCTTTGCAGTAGATGATCTTTGGAATAAAAGATCGAGCAATAGATAGCCTATTGGTTGAAACTCGGCCTCTCAATCAATTGTCTGAAGCTCGATCTCAGGCAATTATTTTTAAACTATGATTTCAGAAAAAAATCGCGTTATAAAAATTAATTATTACAGCTTTAAATGAAAACATTTTAAAGACATTTACATACCTGAGAGCTCACTAAAAAAAGTTTCAAAGGTGTATCTACCGATTCGCATTAACACTCTTATTCTGAGAGGACGCCTGTGCCCATTAGTAGGACAATAATGGCTTGACGACGACGAATAGAATGGCCAGCCTTTCATACGTGGTGTCGCTTGTAGTCAATATCGTTTACACTTTTGGTTTGGTCTCTAATATGTAGTTTGATGAATTAATCTACCTACATAGTTATTGCACTCGCCGACGCAGTTGTAGCTGTAGAGTGGTTGTGGTACGTGTGAATAGGCAGTAAGGATACACTACCGCAATCGAGTTACCTAACTGAATATTTGGGCTGTAATTTTTAATTAGATTAGACTCTAATCTATTATCTATTAGAGAAATGCTTAGTGATTTATTTTAAGTAACGTTGTCGATATTTTAATTGAAATTTCATTACTACAAGTGGAAGAGTGTGACTGACTCACTAATACATGAGGCAACCATCTTAGTCCTTGAAATAGCAACGCACGTGTCATCAGATAGAACCTACTTTAGATAGAAGCTACATGACATTGCTTACGGCAGTAACCACTAACCATGGACTGTTTGCTTTTTCAATCTGATAAAAGTACGCCATGTATAGTTTTATTAATTCGTACATGCAAATATCAAATCACCAAATTCTTTAAAATTATACAAATGCATACGGAACTAAGAAAGAATTTTCGAATGCAAAAACGCAACACTTAAAAGTAGCATAAATTGTTACATTTATAATGGAAAAAGTGTTGATGCAAATAAAACGTGTTCAACATATTCCTAAGTGCATAGTTCCAAAAAACCCGGAGACTGCATTAAAATGCGAACTTACCTGCAAAAGAGAAATGTCGAGTAAGTTAAAAACCATGTACTGCTCGCATTCCCATGTGGAAGTCCGCAGGGAAAAATAGGGAGATGCAAGGAAAATAGGAAGCCTTCCGCTTTCAGGATACTCCAGACATATTCAATTCAACTCAGCAGCTATCTCGATCACGCCAGTTGAAAGTCCTATTCGCGAAACACACAGGAAATCTAACCACACTCATCCTTCCGATACAATGGTTTCAATACGGTTAATAAAACTTCGCGTGTTTCAAAACACGATGTCAATCTTTTCACGTTCAGTCAAATGACACTAATGATGCTGTTGTGGGAGATGAGAATTTAAAACTGGAACTCTTTTATATTTCAATGCGAGAAAACGAACACACTTCTCCGAACAAATTTAAACAAAGTCGAGTTACGACACTTCCAAGTATATGAGGCGTATCATGTTCTGAATTTCCGACGCGATGTCGCAGTCATCTTTAACCCATAAAGGTACAAGGCGGCGTGTATTATTGAATAATCTCCCAGCAGATTGTTGGTTGACGTTATACCAAATTTTCTATTTCCGATCGAATCTAATCGTTCTACGAACCGTCACGACGCGTCGAGCGACGCGACGCCATTTCGACGGCGCATCATTAAATTAGGTTACCTCGTTCTGAGAGAACCCGCTGTAAAATTCCGAAATCCCAATCCAATTTCGAGGATAATTCTTGAAAATTCGACGTACAATTGACATTCTGCAATCTGAAATACTTGTGAATGTCACGAAGACACGTCTTAGCAGTTTGAACTGTTTTTACCGTTTCCAAACACTTAGTTCATTGGATAAACGTCATTTCTTTGTCGACGACATTTCCAATTTCATTTCCTTCGTATAAAAGCAAAAACACTAAGTCACTCGTAGATCTAAGCATAGTTATGATAGAAGCCAATAAACCGAGTAAATTTAAGCTGACTGTTTCGACAGGACAGGAAATTCACCACTGCTGACACTTAGTTCAATTAGAACTACGAAAATGAGAAATATTTCTTTCCATTTCCTGAAAAAACAATTGCTAGAAAAATAAATGGTTATTAGTTACTATTAACAGGTATTAAATCATAAGATAGATTTTCATATGGCAAAACAGAACTAAAACATCTCATCTATATAAATAAAACTGAGTCATAGAAATGTATGTACGCTCATAACTTTCGATCAACTGGGCCGAATTGGATAATTCTTTTTTATTGTGTGTGTTATTGTCAGGACTAGGTTTTATATATGAAAATTATAAGTAAAAAACATATTTTTATAAAAATTAATTTTTAAATATTCCATGATATGAAAAGTGACTGAATGCAAAAAATAACGTTCAGTTGTTCAGCCAACAGCCAAACAGACAATACATCATATCATAATGTCAATGAAATAGAATTACCGGTTTTTTTCAATAGTATTATCGGTGTTTCGTGTGTTTAGAGGTTTACCATAGTGTTACATGTTGTTATTTCTTTATTACAAAATGACACCTGTGAGTCAAAATATCGATCGGCGTACGTATAATGCGTCCTAATTATTCGCTGTTAAAATGGCTCTTGCTCTCAAACAAGCGTGGCTTCGAGAGTCCCGTACCCAATGGGTAAAAACGGGGCCCATATTACTAGGACTCCGTTGTCCGTCTGTCTGTCACCAGGCTTTATCTCATGAACAATGGTTCATTAGTAACACATCCTATCCAATAAAATATCCAGCCAAATAAGTAACATAGCTAATCAATATTTCATTTAAGAGTTATTGCTTCCTTTCTTGTTCCATTGTTTTGTTTTATATTAAACATTTAATATTTAATTATTTGATATAACTATCTTAGCAAAAATCTATAAATTTATCTGTAAATCTATAGACTAATTAATTTAAAATAAATAACACCAGTCAACAGTATGAACACAAAAGTATAACAACAACATAGAATAACATCAATTAATATGACCTAATAGGTTAGTACTTATCTTATTGCTCTCTCACGCTTCAAAATAAAACTTTTAAATTGAATTTTTAGCAATTGTGTAGTTGCTGTTGGCCCTACTGGCCTTTACAGCTTCTCCGTCTACAGCTCAAGCCTGGACAAGAAAACCCCGTTTGCCGGGTTCCTAGACCTTCCTCCTTCGCTAGAGGGAGGGACGTTCGCGGACCCAGCTATTGCCGGAGTCCTGGCCTTCCGCCTCTGGTTTAAAAAGGGATTGCAGCTGAATCAAAAGCACCACCTGTGAAGTACGGACCTCAGTTACGCTGAAGTGAGGCACTGGCGTCTGTGTAAAGCTGGTGCATCCTTGTCAGATATGTAGCTGGCTGCATTGACAACAAGCTGATTGGTGTGGTCTATAGCTCTATCAAAGTAGTTTTAGAAAGCTGCTCCATGTATTGAGCGATGGTGTACAGCTCAAGATCTTTATGGAGGTCTATATTACGCACGTAACACGGGCAACCCGTGGCCATGCGCAGGAATCTATTCTGACTGATCCCTACTTTTTTTGGCATTTGTGTACTTGCTGTTGGCCCTATTGGCCTTTACAGCTTCACCAGGGTTAGTTATGGCCAACCTAAAGCTCAAGCCAGGACAAGAAGACCGAGCTGGAAGGGGAGGATATTTATAGCATTTTTAGCTGTAATAAGAGATTTTATATCGGGAGGGAGTTCAAGACATCGATCACTCGGCGCTCTGACTTCCCGCGTCAATTTGTCTGTCGCAGTTCGTATGTATTATACCACGGAGCTAATCGCAAGATTGGCACCCTGTGTCGTGGCAATGGTTTGAGGGATTGTCTGTAGGTCCGTTGAGTCTGGGGAGTCTAAGGTTTTGTCCAGTTTGGGCCAGACGATGATGCGGCTGGTCCTGTTGAGAGAGTTATGGGTGTTGCCTAGGTTGAGTAAGACTGGACGGTGGTCCGAGTCCAGATCATGTAGGAACTCTATGTTACAGAGTTGGAGGGTAACGTTCTTAAGGAGCGTTATATCTAGGACGTCTGGGCTATGGTGAGGTTGTTCCCCAGGAGGGAATCTAGTCGGGGTTAGGGGAGCTATGATTTCAAACTGAAGTTTGTCAGTAACTGATCCCTACTGCCCATTGCGCGTCTTTTATACCCGATAACAAACAACTTGCGCTAGGTGGGTGGCTAGTGAGCAATCGTAAACACCACGAACATGACAATGCAACTGAATTGTTAAAAATTGTAGAATCAATATTTAAATTGATTTGATTACGTAAACTATACAAAATAAATCTAGATTATTTTATATCGTAAAACTATCACATCCAATACAAATCATGTTGTTTACTAATTTGAGCAAAATTATCATTAATATAGGCTACCAATGCTAGTTTAAAGAGATAATTCGTCTCGCACGATAAAGTCCGACTCGCACTTGGCCGACCCCTAAAATAATTATGGCGGTACGAAGTTCGCCGCGTCAGGTAGTACACAATATTATGTACGTAGAAAATGAATTTTGTAACATCAAAAAACAATTAAAAAACAACACAACAAAGTTAAAAGCAAATTATTAATTACCCTCGGATAGGAAATGAAAAGGTTACATCACTTGAAAGTTGACACAATGAACTTTAATTACATGTAAGGTTGAGCCTTTTTAGGGGTTAACTTTACAAAGACCATCAAAAAGTTTTGGACCGCTCTGAGGAAATGTGCCCAACAGAAACGAAACTCCGCCTAATAACGGCCCGATTTTCGAGCAATATTTTACTTCAAATCAATAGTAAAGCAACTTTGAAAGTCTAATTTGTAAACGACGGAACGATTCGGCATTCAGTTAAACCACTCGAATAAATCTTTATTTCGAAGTGATTTTACGGGAAAGTGATTTAGTTGAAGTGCATAAATGGATGAAACGGTACTGATTAAATAAGATTCGTTACTGAATCGTATCTTGCTCGTGAATCTTGTGATTCGCGTGTCAGCGACTTTGTATCTGTGAACATTTAAATCGATCAATATAATATATTTAATTGTGAAATACCTAAACATATGAGCCTATTTCATTTTTATGTATTAATATAAACACGTGAATTAAATTTAAAGCGTCATTACGTCATGCTAATAAAAAATTTAATAAAGCAGTAATTTAGCCTGGAAACGTAACTGTTTATGAACTATAAAGTGTAGAATACCTAAATACAGCTATTTTTGTCTGATAGCAGCAATATACCGTGGGCGAGTTTATGTTTTGAAGGATGCGTTGAAGCAGATTCGCTTCAAGGCTATCTTAGATCTCATGAGTAACAACAATCTATAATTGATTTCAAGCAAAACTCCTGTTATATATAAAGTTTATTATAAATGTCGATAGACTATAAAATTTGATACAACTGTGAACCGACTACAGTAACATTAGAAGTGGTATTAAAATCTGTTAAAATTGAGCGTTTATCCCCTGACATCTCTAGCCTTAGCGGATTTTGCGGTCATTTTCACAGTTTTTACTCATATTTAACATGCTCACGAAAGAAACTTTAGAGTTGTTAACATAAAAGTCATTCATGCAATGACGCTACAACAGTCGCGTGGAATGAAAGTCTAGGAATTTGTTTATGCGGCGCGGTCGGCCACTGGGCTTGCGAGTTAATTGCATTTCACCCCGGACCACCACCGCGCATACGCGAACAGGTAAAAAAAGCAAAAGTCGAATTTCACTTGTGTTACTGTTTTATCATGGACTTTTTTGCCACTTTTTTCTGTATTCAAAAAATCAGCGCTTTTCAAAATACGTTTTCATTCATACCGTTCCTATTTTTATTATAGTGAAGTTGCGAGTTTAGTCCACCTAATGGAAAGTGTTTTCACTATTTTTCTATGTATAGTAATGTATGTAAAAATGTTACGTACATTACCTGAGGTTATTTTTGAAATGCATACCTTGTAACAAATTTCTGTTAAACACAATAATTGTTCAGAAAATAATAAAATTATTAAAAATAAATTAGAAATTTATGTTGCGGATATCCTCATCGCCAACTCACAAAACCACTAATTATTTTCTAAATAAAAAAAACTGAATGTAGGACATGTGACGGAAATACGCCATACCAATTTTTTTGATGCGAAGATAAAAGATCCATCAATTGGCTGAGTGTAGTTATCAATCATGTCACCAATCAATCGCCACTATACTGTTTTCAAACGTAAAATTATTTTTATTATAACTGAACCAACGCAAAAAAGTCTTATAAAATAACAATTTGAACAAAATTAGTTACAGGGGTAAAGTAACTTTTGACAATTTTTTGACAATATAAGCTAGATGCAAACGCTTCGCTCGGGTGAAATGTGACTCATACACCATATTCAAACTACATGAATCGTCAAAACAAAATGAAATTTGTTTGTTCTGACAGCTCATTGACACTGACTGAAAGGGATGCATTCATAGACAATATGGCGGTACTGTGCCGGACCGGACGGGATAGTGACTTCACTAATACGTATGAATCGGCCATAATGAACTCAAGATGGCATCCGCGTGGACAATATGGCGACTGCCAATTGCATCATTAGAATTTAACAAAATACTCGACAATCTGAACTGTGTGGATATATTATGTTATCGACTCGAATTATTTTTTTGTGTTTGAATGTTTAGGTAAGGTTTCAATCGAGTCTACCGTAACCCTTGACCGAATTATTAATATAGATTAAGTACCAAATATTACAAAAAAAAAATTAGAAACATATTAAGCTCTTGATATATTGGTGTATTAAATAGTATTCATACATAATATTCCGAATAATCTGTGCAAATCCAAGTGTTTTTTTTTTATAAGGTATGATGGAGTTGCAAAAAATATTTTGTCCACGTTATGGTAAGTGGTCACTGCCACCATGGACATTCCATATAGAGCAGAGCACATAAAAGCGTTGCCAGTTCCAAGGATTAAGATGGTTAGCTCATATTTATTTACCAGCATCCATACCCATCCACCGAATCGCAAAACTGCTTCATGCTACAAATAGGTGTGAAATACCACTATTTAATTTTTTTGAGCGTTTCACACTATACCATATTAGCAATTTATTAAAATCCTTTAAGGTTCCTCAAATGAGAAAAAGGAACTAAAGTTTACATTGTTGATTACAACTCAAACAGAATTTTATGTTGTTTGGAAATAAATTTGACATTGAGCCTGTTCAACTGCTTGATTATAACTTTATTACGTCGATGCTCCAAATAACTTCAAATGATATCGCTGAAAATTATCCGGAGAAATAATTTATGAGTTGTACACATGCTATGGTTCAACCAATTTGATCGGAAATACTTTAAAAAATCAATACTTTTTTCATATCTAAGCGGCAAATGAGCATTGCAGTATCGTATCGTAAAAACAATATTGTAACTTAAAGTAACCAACTCCAGATACAATCAGGTTCCTGAGGTAGACTCCCGAGGACTTAGTGGGTATGCGTCGGATATGTATTTCTCTTACACACCCTTCGGATCAGAGCACAGCATTCCGAAATGGGTGTGGGGACCCACAGTCCAACACAAAGGATCGTACAAAATTACAAATAATTATAAATAACAAAATTGACACTTATATATTATATAAGTGACCTCTTCCGAGTCTTTGCACGGCTCTCACTCCGGCCCCGAACTTGCCACCAGCGTTCGACGACTCAGACAAAGCCGAACCTGGCTGACAGTCTAGAGAGCCAATGTACCCTAATTGCACAGCCTACAGACCGATCACACATCGCCCTAGTCGGTGAAGTCGAGATTAAGTCTGGCCGCCCCCTAACAAGCCCCTCACTATCGATATTGCCCTTCACTGTAGATATCGCCCTTCGGCAAAGGGGGGTTCCCTTCTCAGCATCCGAACACACTCAAGAACGTCAGATATTCCATTATAGCACAACTGTCACAGGGTATCCCCGCGTGATCGGTCATACATCATCAGTATCCCACATTAGCGTAACTGATCCAAGCCAAGGTCCGTAGCTCACAGGAGGTGCCTTTCGGTCAGCCGTAATCCCCATTTAACCAGAGGAGGATGGCCAGGACTTCAGCATCTCGGTTCGCAACCATCCCCCCTCTAGCGAAGGATTCCTCCTTAACCTTCCGGTTAAGGAACCCGGTAACGAAGACTAAAGACCCTTTCCAGCCCAGTCTTGTTATCCCGTCTGAGCTACAGGCTACCACAAAAACCACAAAAACCCGGTGAAGCTGTAAAGTCCAATAAGACCAAAAGCAACTTCACAAATCGAAAAAAAACAAACTTCGGTACGTCAAAGAGAAATATTACGATGTTCTTTGAAGGTACTATTTGTGTTCTCTTACTTTAATTAAATAATATTAGTTCATAGTGCTATCTTCGATATTAATTACGTTTTCTCTCTATACTTACTGTTTAGCATTGCTTTAAGGCATTTAATTTACGAGCGGGCTGCCGGTCTGCCGTTTTATACAAAGTTCGATAAAATAAATGATATATTATTTCTGGTCAGTCAAGTCAAGTCTTTTCAGAAACAATCTGAATAGGGGAACCTATTGTACCTTGGACAGAGTTGTACCTAGTACAATTACATTTTCTTTTTAAATCCCACGCTTTTAAGAACCCGTTGTCTGTGGTCTGTAATATTAAGTTAGTTGCAATATGCCGGCGCCGTGTAAGCACAATCAAGAAAGGTAATTTATTGTTTTACACTCAAAAAGTAAGCTTTTTAAGCTTTACTGTATTCCAATTTAATCAAAGTGTTGCATGCTTGCGCAAATCGTTTCATTATAATCTAATCTTAGTTTTTTTTTTTATGTTGGAAGTAACAAACAAGTATGCGTGTGTGCGTGTGCTACCCATGAGTAGAATCTGAAATCAACCCTAGGTAAGATGAAAGGCTCACTTAAGGTTAGCCACAGATGCGTTGCTACCTCTGAGGACTAAGATGGAATGCCTTGGAAAAGTATGTCCCTTACTACACCATTAGACCAGAATACAACAGCGCATTACACTGCTGTTATTAGGCAGAAATAAGTGTGGTGGTGGTGCAAAGTGTTCTACCACCTTAATATATCTAGCGACTGGAAGGCATGAGTGTCAGATCCTTACGGCAATCGCAAGTGGGTGTACCAAGCTTGTTAAGTGAAGTTATCGCGATGTTGTTTGTACCTTGGCCACCCCACTTATGATGTACCTCATTTTGTCGAAAATACGTCAAAAATTATTTACATACGTTTTTGTAATTAAAATAATATTATATTAAAAGTTTTACATATGTTTTTGTGAGTAAAATAATTAATATAATGAAAAACAATAATTTTATTCAAATATTGTTTAACCTGCAATCATTATCGATTGCAATAGCTCATATGAATAAATCATTATCACTTATAATATTTCAACAGAATTACAGCTAATAAAAGAGATTATCTCGGTTGGAACGTTCACTATCCAAGTTTAACAGACACTGTCCAAGGTCCAACTGGTTTGTTGTAGCTTGGACAGTTTTTCCTGTTTTTTTCAAGGGGTAGTTGTCCCAGGTGTTACAAAATATACAAAGCTTTTTGATTGAATTATGTAGTTGATTAAATTAGTTTTTTACATACATGCACACTACACGGACGTAGATAGCGCCATTATATTTTTAAAAATCATAATTCATTAAACTGACCTAGATACAACAGGTTCCCCTACTTATCCTTGTTTTTATTTAAAAAGCACCCACAATACAAGTTATAAGTGTGGAATAATTTGCAATTAATAAGTGGCATAGAAGTATGGCATAGAAACTTTAAACTATCGACATATATGCATAATATGTGCTTACTACGTGTTATAGGCAGTAATAAATAAAAAACAAAAATTACGGAAAAAAACTATTAAAACTACGTTGGTCCCTGCCTACAGCACGTAGTAGAAGTATTTGCTTTTCTCTTTTCAGTTAATTATTTTGAAACAGTCTGTTTTTTTGTTTTATGTATTTATTTCATTCGCATTCTTCTTACGTCTATTTCATTTGATACCAATTTCATGTGCATAACAAATGATTGATAACTTCACTAAACCAATCATGCAAAAATGAATGACAATCATTTAAACCAAACGTTTTTGGAAAATTTCAGCTCAATCAGTTATTGTTAACCGGTTTAAAATCATCAGCCAGATTTATGCTATTTTTTAATAAAAAAATAATACAATAAGTCATTCATGTACCCAGACTTGAACCTGACCCGACAAAATCCTGAGTACCGCCATGACAGGTAAACGCTCAACGACAAAATTTCCGAAACTACGTAACGAATTCAGAATCGCAATTAGTCTTAAAATAACGGACAACACAAACTCCTAACACGGGCATAATCAAAAGCAACAAAGCGTTGCAGAGTTCGGCCACATGCCCAGTTCACACGTAATTTCAACGCATATACTGAACTGGTCTAATGCTGACCGACTTTATGCATGAATATGAAATGCGTGCACGCCATTATATGCGAATGAGTCCAATTTCGACACGTGTCTTACTACCGTCGAGAATTTACATCTAGGTCATTAAGCAGGAAATGTATGTGTTTTATTGCTACCATTATTAACTTTTATCTATTATCGTGCAATAATCATCCAATCGCAATGAAGATAGAAGATTGATAAGTACACTCCCGCGAAAGTTTCTGGCATAATACATCCAACCTACGATATATAGATGGCGCGTACCTATATGCAAAACGAATTGTAATTATAAACAAAGAAATATATCTGTATAAATTGATGAAATATACGTTTTTTACAAAGTAGTTTACTAATAAATATTTCTGTTACATGTTCGTAAATTATTTTATAATTCATTCAACAAATTTATGTAAATTATTTTATTCAACAAATTTCTGCAACGAATTAATTTACTTCAATGGTGACTGTGAGACTTATTGTTCTTAGCATACCATATCCTTCAAACCAGGACACAGCAATGTATTATACTCAGTGCTATTATTAAACAGAAATAGGTATGGTCTGAAGATACTACCCTTTCAGAGTCGAACCATATCAGTTTCTACCACCTACATATATACGTATTAACATACTCCCTACTGTAATAGTCAATGATATCTCTGATAAATCGACGTCTTCTCGCAGACAATGAGACAAAATCCACATGCATATGAAACGCGTGTAAGCAATTATGCGTGAATGGGTCCAATTCAGTGATTTCAATGAATACGTCAGCCAAGGGTGTGTTTGCCTCGAGATAATGACAGCTCCATTCTGGTCGAATCAATAGACGATGTCCACAAGATTGCCTTGACGTACACGTCAGAACTGATATAGTGAAACTAATTAAGCACGTTCATAGATAACAAATACGGGTGTATACTAACATTTAATGAAAGCGACAAATCTATTGTTTGTCGTCGTGTAGCTTTTAGTTTACGTATATATTTAAATATCAATCCATTACTGTCCTATCTGACACGGGTTTCCACTCAAAATGAAAAGGATTAAGGTATAATCCTCACTGGTATGATCCGATTGATACATTTTAGAGGATTTTAATGACGAAAATGTTTTCTTATAAAATGGCGAGTTCAATGGTAAGAGATTTTAATAATCATGTAATTGAAAATTCACGTTAATTGTACTATCACTCCTTTGTGAGCATGTATTTCCTCGTAATAATTACTGTAAGGCAAATGATAATAATTATAATCGGCAATTCAATAGAATACTTATCTTTAACACCCAATAATTAGTGCGCGTGATGGGACAGCTTAATTAATTTGTCATGTTGAGTTGAGTTAAATTACTGATTTCAATCCGCTTGTCAGTCAGCCGATTGTTTGCGCCACGGGAAAATGAATTGACTTCCAACTGCGCTTACACGTGACACTAACGTCGATTTGTGGTGTCACGCTTCCGTGACATCGCTGTAGGACATTCGGAATGCACTGACGTACTGATCAATGTGTAATGTCGAAGCCGTCGAAGGCTTTAATATAACTATTAACACTTACACATTTAAATTATTGAAGTTTTTGTTTTTTTTAATTAAGTTTATTTTTAATACTACTTTATTGCTATTAAAGCCAAAGTGGAAAATGAGATATTATTTTTAATTTAAATAATGCTGTATTAAAATGTAAATAATAATTAAATAATAAAAGTGGTTTGATACACTTCGTTTCAGACACAA
>MOOZ01000122.1:1167471-1189858 GCA_002930495.1 Cecropterus lyciades | reverse complement strand
TCACAGATGCGTTGCTACTCCCGAGGAGTGATATAGTCGCTTATATGAAGCTTATAAGTAAGCCGGCGACCCGAGATGCGTTTACGTTTCTGAGGAATAAGTTAGGACGTCTCGAATAGAAACGTCCCCCTTACCACATAATTTTAACCAGAATACAGCAGCGGCTTATACTGTTGTTATAAGGCAAAAATATGAATAGCAGGGGAGCCGCCGGAATCAAGCCACAAAATATATGCAACTGAATGTACTTACATTAGTGGATTATTAATAGTAAACTTATTTTGTTGAATGGCTACTTCCGAGTGTAGCGTGTTTGTATTTCCTGCATATAGCGAAGTGTCGTTGGTGTAAATCGGAATTTGCGGTAGTCATCAAATTGACGCAGATACTCGAGAATAACCAAGTATATTGCTTTCACGTCTATGTTTATTTGAATTTCGTTTCTCTACGTTAAAAAAACCTAGATTTTAATACCTATCTGAGGCTATTGTACTTAGTCCTCAGGAGTTGCTACTCGTAAGCCTATGCTATTTACATATTTAAATCTTGATCAATTATTTAAAAAGTAATTCATCATTCGTCATCACAACTGTGCCTATTTTGGAGCGAAGCACGTATTGGTGGTGATATGGTTTTTATTTTATTTCACGTGGACACGTATCCTATGTGAGAAGAGGGATGATGCAACCACGACTGTATTTATGTAAGGGGACATACTTTTCCGAGGCATTCCATCTTAGTCCTCGAGGTAGCAACGCATCTGTGGCTAACCTTAGGTGAGACTTTGATGTTATCTTCCATACTACAAAAAAAAAGGATTAAAGCCATAGTCCACCAAACTGGTAAAGTGCGGATTAATAAATTTCACACATTTTTGATAACTATTTTTACAAAATTCTCAGACAAGTAGAAATTTGCATAATATCTCCCTTCGCTATATTTAAAAGAATTATAACAGAAAAATTCAAGAGACGGAGAAAAATAGAGATGCGCATATGACCTGAAATTCGAAGTCTTTATCCTTACTGTAGGAAGCTGAATTTCAAACCATAAGGCTACTACTTCCATCATTGAAATTAAATAATATTTCGATTTCTTTCATTTTCACAATACTGTTTTCAATTATGTATTTACTCCAATGACCACCATTACCGCAACATATACTAGATAATTTGTTCCTTTAAAAGCCTCCAGTATTTTGGACCGGTTAAAAGAGCACAGGACTGTGTTTACTAAACCGGTTGTTTGTTTAGTTTTCGCCCGGTTCACTAAAGGCAACGGTTTTATTAGCCAGCTCAAAGTTTCAGTTTTGACTATAGCGCGTATATTCCGACTAATCCATATTCATACTTCACTCATCAGTCTATTCGTAGCTTGAGCACTTTTATTAGTAATACTTTCCCTAAAACATATTTGAAGAACCCATCATGGGTTTTATTACCTACTAACAATATTTCTACCTAATAACAATAATTAAGCGCTGCTGTGTTTTTTGTTTGAAGAGTGTGGTAAGGAAAACATACTTATCCGAGGCGTTTCTTAGTCCTGAGGAGTAGCAACGCATCTGTGGCCAACCTGAAGTAAATCTCTAATCTAATGTAGGGTTTATTACAGATGTCCATGGGCGGCAGAAGCCACGTATCATCAGATGGACCGCATGCTTGCTTGCTTCAATTTATAATATTGAAGTTTATAACTTCAATATTATAAATTGCTCGACCAAGTATCAGCGTTGAGCATTAAAAACAAATCTTAGTAACTTATCTTATACGTCCGCAAAATTTTGCTGCATGTTGTGGCGAAATTACCTGCGTTCACAATATTGTTATTTATGTTGTAGCGTTCACAATAACCACGTCCATAACATAGTTATTGTGAAGTAAAAAATAATTTATACAACTTAATTAGTTTAAAGTAGATTTATATACATACATCAAATTATTTTTATCAAAGTACTTACGGACTTATAAGAGTTACCTGGCATAACCGTTCTCCTTTATTTAATAATGGTATATTTTTATTTAGAAATCGCAGCATCGTCTCATCAATTCAATTATCACCAAATAGCCATAAATGAATCATAATATGGCCGTTTTCAACAAATTACTGACCTCGCGCTACAAAAAGTGGCGTTTAATTCTAACACTACCTTGCAACATTTCAAATAAAGTTCCAAGCATTTTAAGTGACACGGCAATGTATCGTGAACGGACCTGAAGTGTCAAACTTTTGCTAACCACCAACTCGCGCCGGCAAACTAAGCACCGCGAAAGGTTATAACTGTCAAAGTTATTATTGTTCGCGCAGGCCGCCGTTAGACAATACACCAACTGATACGTCCCAACAATTATTCAACAACATACTCCATTAAATGAAATTACACGGACGATTGCTTTTTGCTGACTAGACGACGTTACACGTCCATTTTGTGTTATTATATCTCCTCAGTGTTTTTGAGCTATTAATCCATTTAAATTTACAAAAAAATATCTTTCACGTAAAATTAAACCGTTACCGAGTTACTTGGCGCGTGATTTTGAAATAAATGTTATTCTGGCAAATATTCCTTTGATTTACTTAAAAGAGTGTTCGTCTTCGCCCCTTTTTAACGAGTGATTTCCCAACGCGTCCAACATTTCTTCCTCTACGCCATCCATCTGTAACTCTTGAGAGGCGAAAAATAAAACGAAGAGGGGCTTGGGAACATTATCGAAGTGGATCGGAACTAGGGAGGCTTTCAGTCCTGCTCCCAGGGGACTTCCGTAAATATATTCGTTGCTAACTAGAACGTTAGTACTCGCTTGTCTTTGATCTATGTACTAGGTGAATATCATTACGAAAAACTGCCGGACTGGAAGGTATTGCTGTGCAAGTAACATTAATAGGGATATACCGCGTAGGAAACTGAATATATTAGACAATAGCCTAGTCTGTTAAGTTTAAAATACTGTTCTTATAAAGAAAATCCAACAGTTAGTCTTGATACGGCTACATTAAACTTTTATATGCTAAGTAACCGGTGTAAAGAAATTATGACAGGAAAGGTAATTCCTTTCAAGTTAAGCTTCCATATCCACAAAGGAAGTGGAACAAAATGAGCCATCAACCGTAAAAATGCTCGAACAATATAAAAAATAAAACCTTCTATGGAACTGATTTCGCGAATGAGTCGGCTCAAGTCGTTCAAACTTCCAACTCGAAGCCGTTTTTGATTTGAGAAAGTTTGATTCGTCTCCTTTTATAAAGCTATGTGTAATCTTAATATATAAAGACAAGAATCTCGAATCATTCATCAATTACTTCTTGATAATGTAAAATACATACGAAAATGATAGATGTGAACTTAATTTATGAATCAAGTAAAAAGCGAGATTTTTTTTACGTTCAAACCGTTGGTTTCATTAGGCCTCTCAATGTGGAGGTCCAAGTTTCGAATCCTCGGACTGATTTTCGAATTTATGTGACTACTCTAATAAATAATGACTTGCTTCAGATGAATATTTGTTCTTATAATATATTGAGTTATAATTTTACGTATCCACTCGTATATACAAAGTAGACTGCTAGAAATGTTAAAATATTCCCAAAATACATGAATATGGTAAAGAACGTACGTATAATATTGTTCAGTGTCCCCTATCTATCAGTGAAGGAGAATGAGGTGCCTGCCTCCCTTGAAGATAATTCCGTCAAACTTTACCCTACACAAAAATGCTTTCAAACAATAGATCTTGATAGAATTATTGATAGAACGTCGATTCACATACGATGAAAGGTCTACTGATCAATAAGATACGACATATTTCGACCCAACGGAATGTGTTAAGCTTTTACAAAGCTACCTACACAAATGTAATTTGATAAATGGCCAGATAAGAGACGAAGAGACATAGAGCGTTATATCATGTTGCGTATATAATTAACAATTACTAAAGTTTTAACTATTAAATAACTCAATATAAAAGCGAAGGGTTACTCACCTTTGACTAATCATCGTAGAGCTATAATCAAACTAGCTATTTCAAGATGTAGATACCCACTTAACAAGGATTTTTAGGTATTCCACCATGTATAGTTATGCCGTAATTATTTATATCTTTACAATTGATTCATTAAAATATAATACATTTTAATTATTTCTCTCTTTATGTACAATATATTAGAGAAAAAAAGATGAAAATTCTTTATAAGATGATAACTACTGTAAACTTTTTTTGGTAATAGGGTTGAGCATCTATTTCATCATCGATCTATCAATTATCTCACTTGGTACAAATTTTCATAGTATCAAGGGTTTATGCTATTACTCTGCCTAAGTAGCCAAGTGACCTTTGAGATCTTTTATAAAAAAGCATTATGCTTGTAATTTTGTTACAATATTTTTTCTTTACCGATAGAGTGACCGATAGACCGTTCAACTAAAAACGTATCAAATCGTCTCACTGATCGAATCGCTACCTTATACACATTTAACTTTAATCGTCAGATCTAGATCATTGCCTTTGACAATTATTACCATCTGCCGGCACCTGGCATCTACTGCCCGAAGCTGCACGGTGTGGCTGTTAGCTCGGAAATGACCGAACTAGTCTGCACCACCCACAAAGCAGTGGATTTGGTTACTTTAATTATTTTAATTCATATCAAAGTGTCGTGAAGTAATATTAAGGTACTAGTTTTACACCCTTGTGAATCTGCCCGGGCAAAGAGGAAACCCTCGAAATCCTAATATCCCTTATCCCCCTCTCTACCGCTGACACGGCCGTTACATATGAGAGACTAGTAATGTAAGAAGTCCCACTACAATACAGTACGCTGCATGGCAAAACTTGAAACTTACTTTCACATTTTCGATTCGATAGTGTCATGCGGCCTCGTCGAAATTACAATTTATACGGCTGATTTTCAGCGTGCGGCCTACCCATGCGGCGGAGATCGACCCATGTAATTCCGGCATAACACTAAGCTATGAATGTTCTAAAAGCGTTAGTGTTTCCATAGATAAAAGCTTATAAATTGAATAAGCACGGATTTTTTATTAAATCTGAAGTAGCAAATGAAGTTGCAGTCCACCTGATGGTAATTGGTCGCTGCCTCCTATGAACACCTGAAACTCAATCCATGGGAGGGTGTCCCATCTGTAACCTGTAACTCACTCCATCTATCAAAACCTAAATCAGATGTGTGGCCACTTCTGATGACTAAGAGGAATATGTAAATAGCTCGCATCCACAATCTAAGAACCTACCGCAAGGACTCCTTCAAAAAAAAAATATGGCGGTGGTACCGCTATCTTTAAATCACACTGAGCCTACCAACTTTGCAATGTGATTATATTGTATTTTTAATTAAAGTATACGCAAAGTTTGCTAGACATTAAACAGTAGAAATTTTCTGCTCCATTTAATCTATCCGTTTCCACGGCTTATAATTACCATTGTGACAGTAGCAACCCCTACAAATGCATAAAACTAAAACATATCACCCGAACATAATATAAAAAGGCAAAAGGGATTCCCTTCCCCTATGCGGTGTAAAACACAGATGTAACAGCGGGATCTGTTACAATAAGGTCCATCGAATCGCAGACCCTTTTTAGAATTTAAGACAATCTTCGTGTTATGTCTGTAACATTTTCCTGGTTGTTGGATATGGCATGATGTAATTTATGCCACAATTACGGAAGAAAAGAATACTAAAAGGATACTAATGAGAATATGTTTTCATCGTTACCTAAAATGTGGGTGTAGTCAGAAACAACTTGATAGTAGTATTTCTATCACAACAGTTTACTTATAGTGATCATACTCCACACATCTTAATAATATTAAAGAACTTTGAGAACTCTAGTATTTGTCGTGGTCTTTTCAAATATCTATTCAAAACTTAGAATAGATATTTGATTGTAGACCTTCACTGGTTATGGAGTGACACCTACACGCAATGCAATATAAATATTAATGCAACCAAGTGAGTTTTTTTAAATATAAGTCTTGCAATAGACCTCATACTCAGTGTGGGTCAAGAGGTTTACTACTCATGGTATAATTGGTCGTCAATAGTATTAAACAGGTCAAAATAATACAATTCATAAATAAATAACAGATTCCTTCGTTTCCAAATGTTATATCACCAGAATAAAAACCAGTTATTGAATGAACATTGTCCCACAAATAAAAATACGAACAGTAAAACAATGGTCGGTACTATCATAATGGAGAAGATAATAGATTCGAATTTAATAAAAGATATATATAACAGAAATTATGTTATATAACTACGTAATTCATTTTAATTAGATCAAGTGTTATATTAATATTCTTCTTTGTTTCAGGCACAATGGGGCGAATTTCGCCACTAGTAATATGGCTTTTTGCCTTATTACTGGTGGCGCTGGTTCTCGCTGAGCCTCTTCCCAGCGAGACCACCGCCGTCATACAAGCGCCGGGTCGTGGCAACAAACCGCTCCGGCCCACTGCACCTGGTCCGCGTAACAAGGAACGTCGCCAGAGGAATCGTCGCCGCACCACGACAACTACCACCACACCTTCGCCGGACGACAAAGATGATAACGCTCTTATTAAAACGACAGTCGATCCCCGCAACTTCGATCACAGTAAGTAGAGAACTTTTCAATTTTCGTATATTGTGAAGTACCGGCTTGACGCTTTAGCCTTGGTCTTTAGTGGCCCCGGCGCCGACGCTCCCTACAACGATGTTTCCTCCGACCAAGCCGTTGCGAACAAAGAAGCGGGGGCAACGCAGGCGACGTCGAACCACTACCACCACGACGACCACGACCACGCCCGACCCCGACTACGACTACGATTACGACACCACCGTCAAGACCACGACGGTGGACCCCAGAAGCTACGACCACAGTAAGTATTTTAGCCCCACTCATCCATCCCTCCGTGCATCCGTCCATCTGGTTGTTGTATGCTTTATTTAATTTTGGTAAGTTACCTGGACGCATTGTAAAAGGTTGAGTATTATTTGTGCATTGTTTCTATGTGCTTTCTATTGTTTAATAACCTTTCTCTTTAGGAACCGGGTTACAATACATTAACAATACGCGCGCCGTGTACGAGAGCTCCTAAACATACCAAATATATCAAGTACAAAAGAGCTTACCTTTGAAAGCTGAATCAAAATAAAAAACCGAAATAGGGAAAAACCAGGTCTGTAGCATAAATCACGGTATAATTAAGCGCTCGTTAACTCCTACATGCCTGCCTCATTAACTGATTATCCACGGCCACGGGTGTCCTTGCGCGAAGAAAAAATCTAATTATTTCTAAGGCGCGGCGATAATGGCCGCCTAAGCCGAGATCGTTAAAGAAATAACATATTATTTATATACGAATGCGAAATACGTGTACAAGAAAGACATTAATCTATGTTATACACAGTAGTTACGTGTTCGCATTCGCTACGTATGTTCCGGAGGTTGATTACAGAGTGTATTATACGCAAATTATGGTTACACAAAACGTAACTAAAAGTAATAACGAATATTTATTTATTTAGATTTATCAACTAGATTACATATTTGACAAGTTATTGTACATACATGGCCATAAAGATGACTAACATATAATCCTAATTATAGATAAGTACAGCTAACTTAATTGAGTGCAAAAATATAACTAAATGACAATTGATATTATTATAAAAGAAAGTAGTTATGTGACACATTTGTAATACATATATACATAACATAAATATATACACAAATACATATATATTTATATAGTTCAAGCCACATATGACTTACGCGGTTATAGATGTGACAGGGTTCAAGACTTTGTTAATTTTACTTTTTAATACTGAAAGTTTACTGAAATACATTTTAAACAATGAATTTTATTTTCAAATTATGAGAAATTCAGTATTTATAATGGAATGGAATAGATTTTTGCATTGATTAAAATTATTTATGAACAAAGTATGTTAAACTTAATATGAGGTAATCATAGGTGCATATGCGAAATAGTTAGTCTCCTGCAATCACATCTGCATTTACAAGTGGCCGCTATTAGCATTTGAGTACCTCAAACACATATCATCAACAATAAACCAGAAATAATTGGATTTAATGTATATATTCACTTTTGCAATGTAACTTCATACATATGAATATTTAACAGAGCAACAGTAGCGTTGTAAGAATAATTAGTAATTAGGTATTATATAGATGTAATATTGATTTAGATTAACGATTTGTGTAAGCTATCAATACACATTAAACTAATAACAAAATTTATTTTGTTAAAAAGTCAGTACCATATTTTTACCACCCATTAAATTAAGAACGTATTACTAAACCAATACCATTAATGACTGTACGCGTAATAATTGGTTATTATCCAATCTATTCTCCTTATGTAAATTTGAAGTAACATTTCTATATGGAGTGGGCGTCGGCCGCATCATATAAGCGCATAGTTTTCAAGGGGCCCTTAAGGAATCCTTCCTAACGTGAGGGCATCCAAATTGTTTGTTGTTAGCTACATACTAACACAAACGTAATTCCAGAAAGTAACGGCAGTGTTAGGAATTCGCTACGTCAACTAGAGAAAGAAAATTAGGTATTTGAAACCCTTAAAACGACATTTCTTAATGAAGACACCGTCTGGAATGATATTATATTATTCCGTAAAGATTATTTTTTCGCCTGTGCTTAACAAATCTGGCTCCTAATTACAATAAAAGAACATTAGAATATAATATTATAAATATTGTTGTTCATATGTTGTACATTTCGTAACTAAGAAAACAGTACCAAACGAAAAATAAGAATACATCAAATTACCGACTTAAGTTAAAAAAAAGATAAGAAGTTACTAAAAATTGCGAATTTTAATTGAAATAACATTATTTCTGAATTGCTACGAAAAATTGACATTCTTCGTTTGCTTTTTACGATATGTGTTATTAATAATTGTTCATAACATTACCTATTACGTTACCAGATTGCTGCAGAAAATTTTGTAACATATTTATGCGAACAAAAATGAGCCAACCTCCTTATCGACTTTTAATTGCATACTATAAGTGCAATGTCATACGACCAGTGTTAAAAGGACCGTAGTTCCCGGCGTCATTTGTTTAAGATTCATTTATTTTTTATAGCGAATAGAACCAGAGAGGTCTAGATCAACTGGTGTGTTGTTCTTCTCGGATAAAGACGAGAGGGACATCATTTCACGCCTTTTGAACGAGTATCGAACCAATATTAGGTTTATTTGATATACGGTCCGCCGTAAAATACATGTTTTTTTTTTATTTTACGTTCACTGTTTCGTTCATACTTAACGATAATGTGAAACGAGTAAACAATATATCATAAGGAGAAGTGGTTTGATATTTCACCCTTCAATCTGGTACGAACCACAGGCTATTCGACATATTCAGTTAGGTATGTGTGTATTAGAAATTAATGAAAGAAGTCCTCGTGATGAAACGTATTCGGCTGAGAATTAAAAAGTATTAAAGGCACGTCAACCACTTTAGCGTAAACGCTTCACACTCTGTGAGGAAAGCTGCGGCAGTGAATACAGCTGACGTGAAGTAGCAATGTGTTTAGGAAAATACGAAATATTAATCGTAGGATCAAAAAACAAACGAACAGTCAGTCCACCTGATAAAAGGTCACTGCCGCCCATTGACATCTACAGCCAATTCCATTTAGAATAGGGAGTCTGAAGTCGATCGGATTCATTTCCACTCCTGTCAACGAAGATGGTTGTCTCATATATAAGTCAACCGGAAACCATACCTTTTCACCGAGAGAATGCAGGCTTGCTACTTCAATGACATAAAAAATAGTAAAATATGCTCGCTTTTGCGCTCGCGTCATGCGAATTTCATTTGACGTACTTTCATTTATCTTCTTGAAACCCTATTAATTGTCTACAAAGTTTGTTCTGTCATCTGTTTATTAATAGTGTAACTGCAGACGTCTTTTGTACGATCGCAAATATTTTTATCAAAAAAAATATATTTTACTTATTTTCTCTCTATTAGCTATAAACGACAATTTATTCTTTAAAACATGTCTTATGAATGTAAAGCGGTAATATTATAAAATTCCCTTCGCTACTGTATCTACGGGTGGTATAAACGCATTTTCATAAGAACTTTTATAGCGCTTCAGTGGTCGGGCTCGTAATCGGAATAAACGTCAAAGGATTCCTCTAACCTAAATCTCCAGAATGTTGACAAACAGCCACCTTTTCTTACACGTTAGGAAACTTGCAAGTAGAAATTTTATATACCTATTATCATTTCCACAGCTCGCCGCTTGGCGCGATGCCATGTGGCGCTGAACTGCGATAGATGTTATACTCGAAAACGACGATGGCGTTTACATTTGGCAAAACTATCATAAGGAAATATCATAATAATATACAGAGAAGTAATGACAATGTAGCGCGGAAAACAAATGGTAGCAATGGGGGAATGGAAAATATCAGGATTGTCGCTAAAATAAGTAACTTTTCTTGTCACGCAAAAATGTTTTAGCATTAACATACAAAGTTACATACTCACTGCTTTCATGACCTCTGAGACCAAGTGCTCTTCTTAACAATATTGTATGTTTGAACAGTAGATATTTAATAGAGCAGTGATAGTCTTATGATATGGGTTTTGGCTTTTCATTCAGAAGCTTCATTGACTCCATGAACCTTTTCTTTTCGTAGTCCAATAGCTAGTGACATCCTGGAATTAAGTGGTCACTACTACTCATGGATATTTAACCAATAATATAAGAACAGAGGGTTCTACCTTAAGCCTACTACAGACGCAGTGCATTGAAGACTAAGAGTCCCCGCACACTAGGCAGCCTGGCTGCGGCGGCCAATACATTTGGGCGATAATTTATAGCAGCCAATCGACGGCCATATGTCATCCTCTCGTCGAGTGATATGGACACGGAAGAACTTATAATTTTATATTTATCTCCTAAAAAAACGCAAAGCAAAGAAAATATATTAGATTCAACCCCTTTTTCTACAAAGGCACTCACAAGGCTTGTTCTATTCTTATTTTAAAGATGTTTGTACATACCCAGACCAGAAATTGAAATTTGCCATGAATTATTTTCTCTGTATCGAAATTTATATATTTTATTTTATAATATTATCATTTTATAAAAACAAATCGGAACACGAAATACGTCTGGCTGCTACAACAAGTGCGCGGAGAATGACGGCAGCCACATACATTCTGCTACTGTGCAACGGGCGCTTTGTAATGGATACCGCAGCCAGGCGATCGGGGCTGCTTATGTGCGCGAGCACTCATACAACGTCATATGTTTGTTTGGCTGCCATGTCGGCGAGGGGCCTAGGTCAGTCCAACCCACACATTAATAAATAAATTACCAATATTGTTAATTGTCACTCACTTCACCGTTGGATAAAAATATCTTGAAAAAACTTAGATACTAAAAAGTTTCCCTTAACAAACTCATAAGTATGTCAAGCATACCATATTTAACCAACGTTGCTGTTAGTAGTTTCCATATCACATTACATAAGAAATAATTTCAATCTATTAGTACTTGTGGCAAAGTTATTACAGACTGTATCTAGATTTTGCAAAAGACGGAAATGTTAAAAGCGACAACCGTATCTTTTCACAGTGCTTAATTTTGATTGCCCGCAAGTCTTAATTCAAATTCGTTTCAGACGAATGTTCAGATTTAATGGAATGTCACTTTTAGGAAAATTGTTTACAAAGAACATATTTTGTTTTGAAAAGGACATCAACGGATGGCGAAGGCAAGTGGCGTGAAATAAACTTCTGGCTATTTCTCACGCACGCACGACGGGCCACATTCTTATAAGTCCCTAACTTGATAACGGTTGACTAGGCAACCAATAAAACCATTGAATTGGGTCAATACAAATACGCTTTACAAAGGGTTTCCTGATCGAAATGAGATTTTAATCTACTTAACGTGTTTACAGTGTTTTGTTCTCAATTGAGTAAGCTTAAGTATCGTTCTAAATTAATATAAAAGGCATTCGACACTAAAGTAAATATTCAGTGGAAGTTCCCTATAACTGAAAATTTAAAACAACAGGTAAATCCAGTGACAAATTCTCATAAAGATCTAAATGTAGACCAACGACTGAATACGAAACGCGAATTGCTACAAAACGAAAAGAACAATTCCAAAGACAATGTTTACTCGTCGCAATAAAATACTTAAGTCGGTGGACTGCCAACATCATCTGATAAATCGTCATAGAGAAATCATACAAAAGAGAATACAATAAAAAGTTAGAGAACACTAGTCGGCTACAACGGCTTCAAACTGGTTCAACAAAGAGCTGAAATTAAATTTACGCGGCGCAAAGAAAAAAGTAGTTACAAGAGGAAATTGGCGGAGACAGTGACAAATTGTGCCCGCAAGAGGTGGGTACTCGCGCTCCCTCTAACGCACCTATATACCTATTTTTTATTTCGGCAACGCAATGCATGCACGGGCCCCGTAAAATGTCTGTACAAGTTGTATAATTGTCGCTGAATTATTAAGTGTACACCACATTTTCGGCCTAGTCCTTTTTCGTAGCATCGGCATATACGTGATCGTATAATATTTATAACGCACCGTACAATGGATGTTCTATTCGTATTTGGACACTTTTAAACATATTAGGAACAGAATATTCACATATTACATTAAAAAATAATACATTCTTGCATTTCGATAAATCTGAGATTCAGGCCAGACCAGTAACCAGGCCTGTTTACCTCGGGACTATAGATGGAGGATGAGATTCCAAATTTTAAACAATAGATCTGGACTTGCGATCGGTAATTTTTTTGGCAACACAAGCCCATAGTACATGAGGTAATGGCAGGCCGAATTTTGAAACATAAAAGGTTATTAAGAATAGGAGCTAGATAGGTCCGTGGGCCGCAATTAGAAGTTTAAGGAGACCCACGGGCCGCAAGGAACGGTTCACGCCTACATGTAGCCCGCGGCAATTTGCCGACCTAAACTATCACTGCTTTATATTACTTAATTAATGTACAATAAACCCATTTAATTGTATTATTTTATCTCACAATACGACCTATGCGGCACTATACTCAGGTCTTGGAACTTTAGTTGGCCTGGAGCACTATGATCTGGAATGGATTAGTGAGAATACGGGTTAGTGGCCGACCCATTGGCTGAAAGTTTTAAAACCGCCTGAAGTCTTAAACAAAGTCCAACAAGATACGAGACACAACAGCAGTACCTCTACATAATCAGGATCAAAGAGTAGAAGGTCACATTTTTCCTTATATCATTTCATCTTAGATACTTGTACCTACTGTTCATTTCAAGTTTCATGAGAATCGGATCGGTTGAAGCTGAGTTATTCGTCTATTTGTCGCGCACACACTAAATGCAAATTTAATACTTATGTGGTTTTCTTATGATGCCTTTGTCAGAATTGAAGCAAATTAAAATGGGACTCCACGGCAAGCACCAACTTTTAATAAAAAAGAAATTATCAACATCGGTTTACCCAGTCGAAAGTATCGAAGGATCAAACATAAAAAAAATACAGTCAAATTGAGAACCTCCTCCTTTTTTGGACGTCGGTTAAAAAGTGCCATTAGCTATCACCCATCAAATAATCAATTGAACCCGGGTTATTGTTCTAAATTTAAAACAGGTCCATACATACGTAAACATAATAGGTATGTCAAAATGTAATAATATTTCTAATATAATATGACGACCCGCGTGGGGGAACGGTCACTATACTGGTCTGAAACGCTGTGGTTCCCGGGTTCGATCTCCGGCCAGACAGACAGACGGTCTGGGTATTTGTGTATTCGTCTTTGTGTGTCCATTCTACCCACGACGCAGGAGAAAATCCTAGTGTGGCGCTACGAGTGTAGGAAGCGAAAACGCTTCCTACACTCGAAAGAATACTACCTTTAAAGAAAAAAGAAAACTTTTTTCTTTCATAAATTAGATTTTTTCTATGGGTCCTTTACCATCGCACCCGTTGTCTCGTTTTATTTTCAATAATGCCTATTTTTACTTTTGTATTATTTCTATACTATTTACCGAAGTATTTGTGTTTGATATATTTTTCGAACAATATGTGTTGTAGCACTTCTCCCGTTACGTAGCTCTTTTAGGTCTGACGATTCCGGCACTGTCCATTAGGTTTAACACCATTCTCTCCAAGTGCTCGGGTCAACGCTCTTATTAAACCAAGAACGAATAAGATCATCTGAGTACATCTTAAAACTTTCTCGGTGCGGGTCGATATTAATATAAATAAACAATGTGGCTGTAACTAACTGTAAAGCTCAGGGGAGCGAAACTAAAATTAATGGAGCAGAATAACTTACGGCGGCCACTGCACGGCCAACGTTATTTTGGTAATAAATTAATAGACTTCGATTCAATTAGGACATTATTAACGAGGTAAGTTGGTCGCGAAAAATTTAAGACCACTTCACAATTTGTTGCAGTTTAAATCGAGCTTAAATTAAAATGAGTGTATTAATAAATATTAAATAAATTTGTTTTCTTTTTACCAAATATGTATTTCTAATATCCATCTTTTAACAAGGTAACATGAAAAAACATTCTTAAAGAGTGTCATATAAATATCCAATCCAACATACACAATGCTCTTTCTGAGGTTGAAAATTGCAAGAGTTGAAAAATTCACAGACACAAAAATAGTTGCGAAGAATCTTATTTATAACAAAATAAATAATTTTAATATAAAGCTTACCTTAATAACAAATTTAGTGGTTCAAAATAATATTTGGGCAAAAGAACTCATTTTCCGCCAGTCACCAAATGCGTTAGACCATGTACTTGAAACCTATAAAATAAACGGCCGTTAAATATTATTAAAGCAACACCTAGAATCTCAGTGAAGATTTTTACGTTTGTTTTTCTTTTAAACATCTTTATCGCTTCGAAACGAGGAGCAAACGAACATAAACATTGTGTTATCAACCATCCCAGGCCCATATCATGGTTGAAATTAAATTAAATAGGTATTTTAAAAACGGTTCCATTTCCTTCCCGCCACGCTTTATTGAAATACTGAAAGTATAAAAACACCACGAATGCTGTGGACTTGTGTTCAATCGTGATTTATGGGTTCTTAGCTACGTTGTTACGATATAATTTTCTTGCTATTTCCAGGTACTGTTGCTTTAGAAAATAGACTGAGCGCATGACTTTCAATTTAACAAGGAACCCTCATGCATTTTCTTATTATTGAAATATAAAACGTCGTTGTTCTTACAAGTACATTGCTAGTGATTTGAATCTGTAAATTTGATATTTTTAGAAGTAACGACAGTAAAATTTTCTTACTAACTCTATTAATAATATTGTTAGTGCTGAATAAATGCTGTATTAAATTAAAATATTCGATTTTTTTTATGTAAAATGGTATATATGTATAAGTCGAATACTAAATTTCGGTGAATTTTCAAACTATTTTCATATTTGCCTAAATGCGTCGGAAACAAGACGGTGTGAACATAAACATTGTAATTTTATGTAAAATGTATGTGGTTCAAAGTTTACGTATGGGCACTGTGTAAGAATTTCTATAGGCTTTCCTTATTCGCAGCGGGTACGGAGAATAACGACAAAGTTGCCCACCGAAAAATGTTTTTTAATCATTCGGGAAAATTATGCTGCGCCCGAACTTCTCTATCGCCCTGATTTACGATAGCTTTTCATTTTATTTGCAAATCTCAATCGCTATAGCCTTTTGTAGCGTTTGCCTTGTACCCATTTGTATTTCGCTAAGTAGATTTTGTTATTTGATGGTAATTGTACCTTTTAAGAGATTGTTTTTTTTTTTTTTGTTCTATACCAAAAAAATAGGTCAGGTCAATTGGTATTACCTACCTGGTGATAGACTACTATTGAAATTTATTATCCATTTCGAATCTTATTCTGGAAATTCTTACGACTCATGTAACTTATGACGATTAAGTTGGAACATATCATGGAGTTTTATTATACCTTATCCTTAAAAACAGAAAATTATTATTCTTCTAAAAATGTTCTAATGTATAACGATAGAATAAGACGCTGTAAAACAAAACTATTATTAAATCATGATAGATATTTATATCCTGCAATGTAAGTAGATCATAAGTACACACTATAAAGTTAGCGCTGAAAGAAACTGGCGCATTGTGGCTATAAAATATAACATTAATATACACTGTCGGGTTTCCCAAATGAAAATGTAGTAGTATTTCAGTCCACCTGTCACCTTCAAGGGAGCGGCACAATTCCAGAAATAGGATGACTTACGCCCCAATTCAAATTCTATCATAATCAATTTTTTTTGAAATATTATCCATGTTTGGTAAAACCAACTCTTCCTCCTGCCCTTCCTACCACTATAAATACATTAAATACTTATATAACATCTTTTTTATCAAAGCCACCTGATGGTAAGTGGTTACTACCGCCTATAGACATCTGTAAGCAACATCATATAGAACAGGGATCCTTTCTGAAGTCGATCACAGATGCGTTGCTACTAACGAGGACTAAGATGGTCGCCTCATACATAAGTGAGCCGGCAACCACACCGTCCACAAACGCAACGCGGTAGAAAAAAGTATGGCGGTCGTACTGTCTAATAGTGTAACACTTGTGTGTGTAGTGTAGTTGTGTGTGTATTCACATTTCCCTTACCGGCAAGACAAGACAAACACTTCATTGTTTGTCCTTGGCTCGAATAAGAACCCTAACAACTTAGCTTAAATAACGTGTACGCACTAGATTACATTAAAACCGTACAAAGGATATTAGCCCGCCGGCATCAAATGTTGCCATTAACAATTACAGTTAAGTTTAATTCCATCGTGAACTCAAACAATGCGGACGGGAACCGTAAACAAAACAATTACAGTCCTAGGAAGGGTAGTTGCGATTCCCCTTCAAAAGTTCCTTCCTCAAGTAATGCGACGCTTAAGCAATAAATTACCAAAAGTTGGTGTTCCTTTAGCGAAGGTGTCGGCCAAATCACGCGACAAAACAAGTCACAACTTTTGGATGGTTTAAATTATACAACCATAGTTACTGCAAAACGTTTTACGTAACAACGAATACGAACTGGTGAAATTAGAAGAAAACTTCGAACAAGTAAACAGACTCCGGGCGAAACAGATGTAGCAATACTGTTCCGTCAGTCAAAGATCCCTTTGAGAGTTCTACGTTTGTGTTATTATTGAGGTAAAACTATCTCTTAATAATTCAGGAATCTCAGCTCGAAGATGGTTTGCAAACTAAATTGTTACTTATACTAAGTCAACATATAAGTCTACCTCATACCAAAGCGAGCAACGCAAACACTACGTTAATTTCCACTAACTTTTCCAATACAATCCTTTGACATGTGGGACAAACTCAAACAACGCGAGATTCAATTTAGAAAATTATGAAAGGCCGGAGCTACGACTAAGTTCCTATCAGGTATCAATGCGCGCTCGCAGATTGCATAACTCAACACTGAAGTTCACTAACTAATTTCAGCTCTGTCGCCATCTTTGTTAGTATATTGCCAATAGTTCATTAATACGGCAGTCGAACGTAAACTTCGTGTATTGGAACGCTTCTAAGTATCTTTTTATAGGAGCTTTATTATACTCAAAACATTTAATGGGAACGAAAATAATTACGCGTACATTATACCTTGTTACTGTCGGCTATAATTGAACAATAAATAACAGTATGGCTTAAGATTGTTATTATGAAGTCGAAGTAAGGTATTATTATCTTACAACTTCGAAGGATGTCTTTGAAAGCCCATTATACTGGTATTGCTCTGTGGATCTCAAAGTATTGAGACATAACAAGGAGACACAATGGAACATAATCTCCCCGCGTCCCGCCAGACTACAAGCAGTTACCCTATAAGGCAAGGCGGTGTAATGAACCTCTAGCTACATGTCTGTCAGTCGCTCCGTGCCACATCATTAATTTCTGCCTAATGTCTGAAACGAGCGAGACGACGTTACCGACCACATTTTGTGTTCACAAGCGCAGTAATAAAATCTGTAAATGTTTCCTCATATACGGTTATGCGTCTCGAATATCATAAGTTGTGCGTAATTAGAAAACAGAACCTGCGAGAAGAAACGGTTGAAAGTAATGAAACAATATAAAATAAGTTTTACATTTTAATATCCCTTTGTAGTATCTTCACTAATTGGAGAGGTTCTAATAGACTTTACAAAATACGTCAGGAAAATATAATAAATCCCACTTAAGTCATTAAACATGCAACATAATTTATGAATATTATATAATAGCAAAAATCGTGAAGAAAACAACCTTTAAGATTTTGAATAATTGTAATAACAAGTATTTATTCGTAAACACTTTATATCGTTTAATTTTGTATACAGTAAAATCTTTAGCAATATGACCGTAAATCAATACTTATAAATGATTTTTATCTCACAATCTGGTATTTGTGGCAGAAACTATTGTGGATCGCCGTAATAAGTTATGACATTAGTATTAAGCATTACTCTATTTACGTTCACAGGCTGTGTTAAGATGTTAAGTAAGACTTATCCAAGACCTGTGACGTAAAATTAATAATATTTGGGTTACACTTACCATTAGGTGAGCTGTACACTCGGATGCTACATCTATATTATAAAAAAACAACATTCAAAGATAAAGCCCCCAACTGGAACGTTCATAAATAATTTTCATAGCAAGAGTGACTAATTACAAGATTCAGTTTGCGTTGTTCTCGGAGATCTGTATCTCGGCTTACAGCTAGCGAGTTGTTCCACACGCTAAACCCGACCGCGGGAGATCCCGAGTTCACTGCCAACTGCTAGTAATCTCCGGTCCCAACTCCGGAACAATGCTAAACAGTATTTATTATACTCCTAAGTCGCATTTGTCTTCGGTGTCATTTTGGAGGTTTGACTTAAAATTTACCTGTATATTTCTAAGCTTAGGGACGTGTATTACTAATTGGTACGTCGAAAATAGTATAACAATTAGTTTTTTATTAAGCCATTAAGCGTATCTTTATTAACTTTAAAGTAATATGCAATTATAACTGTAACTGTCTCAAAATATAAAAATATCATATTTATCATATACACATATTAAATTGTTTATTTAATTTTTTCATTATTTGGTAAACAGTTATCGCTGATAGACAATGAATTCTTAAGTAAAAGAAAAGTCGTACTTGAAGTAGGTCACAGATATGTTATTATACACCAGCAAAATAGCATGCAGTCCATCTGATGGTTAGTGGCCACCTCAGCCAATGGACATCGTAATCATCCCTAAAGAAATAAGAGGTTTGACTCAGATAGATTTTTACCCACGAGATTGAAACTTAAGTACTCGTCTGTCTTCCTTACCATACTCTCTAAACCAAGACAACAACGCTTAACGATGCTGTTCTGGAGTCTGTGGTTCAATTTTCTATAAAAACATTCCATGGAAATTATTTTCAGTTTTTCCAAGTAAGCGATATTGAAATGATAATGTAACTGATACTTAATCGTACTCCGTTCCCTTCCGGCTTCTAAGTGACACTCACTTAATTAATTCAATGTTTCCAAAGAGTCGAATCCACCCGCCGTAAAGCCTGTACAAAACACCATCTTTTTTGGGCTTAAAGGGAAAAGGCATCTTTGATGGCAATTTCAGGTGAAGGGGCCGCAGAATATGTTTTTGTAGGTGGAAAAAATTTCATAGCCTGATTCTACAAAGAGAATCCCTGTTCCCCGGTTTAAAAATATGTGAAACTGGGCACGCCGACGAGATTTATTTTGGATTCAGACGACAAAAATATCTTTGAACGAATATTGTCGATTACGTTTTACCACTTCGAAAATAATGCTTACAACGTGTATACATCCGTAAAACAAATGAGATTTAAGATCAAGGTCATAGATTTAGAAGCCTTACTTTTGACGCAATAACTACTGATCGGATTTGCTTAAAATTTGCACATTAATAGTTTATGATCGGGTTTAACGTATTGGATACTCTTTACCTTGGTAAACGAAGCCGCTAGCATAAGCTAGTTTCTCTTAGAAACAAATGTGATGTTTCTTCTGATGTTGCTCTACTTCAGTTTATTTTTATGAAAGAAACTATCAAACATGCGGTTTTTTAGTATGTAAAAATAAATCATATTAAAACATCAGTTCCATGCAATGCTTTTGTATATTAGTAGAACAAATTGCGTGCAGAAGGAGTTCTGTATTCAAGTTGGAGCGCTCCTAATTGCTCATTGTGTAGAACTCAAACACTCACTAAGGAACTGCTTTCGTGCGTGCTCGCCTGATAAAGTTTAAGGCATTAAATTGATTTTAATTCTATTGAATATGTTTTGATAATTAAAAAAGGAAAATCGTGGGATAATATATTATGTAATTGGTTTATTAGAGAGTAGTAGAACAAACTTCAACGTCGGTACAAGACTGGAATTTAATACCTAACTGCTTCGATTTATAAATGAGCTATGCTAGTTGTGCTCATTTTAGGAACTTTTACATTATGTATGTAGAACAAACACGCCATTTAACTATCGTTTGGTGTAAACAAAAACACAACAGAGAACATAAAATAATTAGCGACGTTATTTCACTGGTATATTTTTTCACATGCCCTAGAAATCTAAAGTAATACACCTATCGAAATGTTATTAAGATGATAGCAATGGAATGATATCATATTTTCTGAAATGTAAGTTATACAGAGATCTCAAAATCCTAACCTTTGAAAACTCTGGTGCTATAATTCTACATAATGCTCGATCTAAATGCGTTAGTGCTTTTTAGGTGAATTTAAATACATACCGAAAAATTATGTAGCCATAAAAATATATCAACCAAAAAATTAAACCTTTCTTCGTAAAAATGAAACCGTTCTATGAAATTTTATTTATAAGTAACACATATATAATCAACACAACATATGTAATATCACTAAATCAATATTCGTTTTCGTAATGAAAATACAGCTTTACAGTGCTAGCAAAAATATAATATCAATTTAATATTAATATTAAAGGATAATAATTTACTATGTATGAAACGTTATACTTAATTAGCTTTCACATATACTAAGAATTATAATTGAATAGCGAAACTATCTTACACAATACTTAACCAGTAGATACTCCTTTTACACAAAGCAGCGTGATAAATCTCAATCGATATAGATAATTAATGGCATGTCATAATCAATGAGTTTTATAAGGCCTACTTGAATGATTGATAGTCTTATTAATCTTTTAAATGTGCATTTTCTCTGTTATCAATAAATGTTCGTAGTTTACGTAGACAAAACAAATTTAAAATTAAAGTCTGATTAGGTCTTTTTAGGGAATTTACATCTTAAAGTATTCCAAACCAGTCTACCCAATATTATACATGCTATCCATATTTACGTACCATAACTAGCCACCAGATCCCATGGCTCAGATAAAAGTAGGGTTGCCATCCACGTTGGATTTCCAGGGACTTATCCTACTTTGAAGACGCACCAGAATATACCCGAAATATTTTTCAAACGTCTCAGTGGAACGCTTGAAAAACCCGATTAATTGAAATTTTAATAAATAAGTCTGGATTTATTTTAAAAATCCGAACGAGCGTCTAAACTGATTACTAAAAAAAGATGGATTTCCGAAAAATATAGATTAACCCGTGTTTAGACATTTTCATCATTAATCGAGAAATGACAGCCCTACATAAGTCAAAAATTCGCTTCACTTTATCATCCATTTGTTTTAACAGTAAATTTGTATTGAAAATGATGTGATGCTCTCTGAAAGCTTTTCAGCCCGCCATTTTGAAACATTATATCCGCCTTACCCACTCGAATACGCCGGGCTCGCAAAATTCTTAGGAAACCACATAATTAAAATCCATTATAACAAACCCAAAGGGATGGTATAATTTAAATATGAGGTAAAAATTGAAAGGACAATCCTTAATTTGATAAATTGCTATTACAAACACTTTCATTAAACTCGCCCGTTAAAGAGGGAAACTTTATCAAGTTCTTTAATTACAGAATGAATTATTTATGGAGAACCAACGTTTATACTCGCTACTTTAGTAGAAATGGTAATAGTTTTGCTTCGTTTTTCCTGCATATTGTATATCGAGGTTCTACTATTTTTTATAAGGTTGAAATAACAAAAGGAGGTGTTAATTTTTGGAGGTGGTAGAGCTCTTTGTGGTTCGACTCCGAAAGCACCACCGCCACACCTATTTCTACCTAATAACAGCAGTATTATGCGCTGTTGTGTTCTGGTCTGAAGGGTGTGGTAAGGGAGACATACTTTTCCGAGGCATTCCATCTTAGTCCTCA
>MOOZ01000122.1:1137847-1160804 GCA_002930495.1 Cecropterus lyciades | reverse complement strand
TCTTATCTAGGGTTGATTATAGATGTCCATGGGCGGCAGTGGCCACTTACCATCAGGTGGGCTGCATGCTCGTTTGCTACTTCCATACTATAAAAAAATTAATGGTAATATATCATAATATTTCATGTTTTAATAACTTTCTTAGGCTATCATTATTACCATTGTTATCATTATTATCATTACGGTTTCCAAACTGGATGTTACGTGTCATGTAAGTTTTATAAACATAGTAATTTATAAAATTTGTGCAAATAAGGAACGGTAAACACTCATCAAAGAACACAATCCAATAATTTAAACGTGCTCATCGGGCAAATAACGTGAGTAAATAACATTTTTACCTGCAAGATTCTCGAAATACGATTAGATAGGGAGACAAGGTAACGAAATATAAACATACGTAGGTTAAAATAATGCCCGCAATACCGAATTTGAATTTTTCCCTTTGTGCTTCACCAACGTCGTGTATTGTATTTTCGTTTTATTAAAACAGGAAAATAAACAAAAAAATCGGGTCTTGCCTCTTGCCTCCCCACTGCGTACAATATACATGTACAAGTCCATAACTTGTTATAAGGTGAATGTACTATTTGTTTTACACCCTGGTACGTACGTGCCCCTACAAAATGAGAACAAAAGGAAAGAATTTAATAAAATTTTATTAAAACGGCTCACCTATTCCTAAAGAATGTTCATCAATGTATGACATCTTTACTTGTCAATATTATACGTCGCTTATAAAAGTACCTTTACGTGTGTAGTTAGTGATTCGAAGTTGTTTGTTTTCGTGCATGTATATAGTGACTTTATAATTTATGTAAATAATATTTTATTTTATTCTGTGGCGGAATTTTAAGTGGATTTATTTGCAATTTCTACATGGGATTATCAACAGTTTATATATAGGATGAATTCAAGTTAACCAGTTGAGGTCTTTGACGTTTGCACCATGTTGGGATGTTGCCAGGAAGCTCCGGCAGCGTGTAGGAGAAATCATTAAATGCATGGCATATTGACCTGGTATTACAGCCATAAATAAAAATGTAGAACACAACGCCGTCAGTAAATAGTAGTTTCTTACAAGTTACGAACTTTAGTGTAGGAGGCCAAATATTTTACTTGGTATTTAAAGGGAAGACGCCTTAAGAATACTCAATTGCTCGAAATAGAATAATGTTTAGACTTTCGTTAAATTAAAAGCCTGTCTTTTGTAAAATGAATTGTTGTTTCGAATAAATGAGTTATGGTACGTTACACCGATCTACATAATGTTACATTGATATGTGAGGGTGTGAAAGGACGCATGTCTAATGACACACCAAATTACAAACGGAATGTTTTCAAGTCCGTAGTTTTTGCCGTCACCCGTGGCTGACAAACGTACATGTTCACTAATTAAAGAAAAACATAACGTGAAAAGGGGCTCTCACAAAGCGCAGAACAATAAAATTCGAAATATCTCATTATAATTAAGTAAGGTAATTAAGGTTTTCAGACGGCGTAAAATTGTGAGTTGTTTACCATTTTTCTCCCTCTTTAAATGGACTTGCAAAACAAATATGTGAAGGGGAATGAAAAGGTAATTTCTCGTAGCGCACTGCATTTCAGTGTAACGTGGTAATGTCCTCATATAAAATGAATGATCGAAAAAGTTCAACGTGAGTGATAAATAGGTTGACACACTGAAGGAAATAACCAACGTAAAGTTATAATTTTGATGATGTTGTAGTCAATTGAAAAGTTACAAGTGAGAAACTCTGGTCTCAATTTCTACTTCTGCTTTTATGTGTTCTACTACCTTTTTATTAGGGTTGTCCATGCCAGAAACGTTTACGGGCCAATACGTTGCAGACTAGGACTGTTGTATGAACAAAACAAAAACCTTCATATAATTAATTAAATCACAAATGCTAGTCGAGCCTCACGTGGCCACGGTTTGGACAGCCCTGCTCTATGTGATTACACCCTTCGCAGAAGTAACTATCTTGCTTGTCTTTCTTTTGGCACACTTACACTGCAGATTATACTGCATGTTTGTATTCAATGTTTTCCTCTCCAGTGATTTTACATCTAAATGTTACCGCAGATTAGTTTAAGTTACCGACAGAGCATACAACGTAAAATAAATATGATAATGTATGAAACGGCTTATTTAAAGTGTCAAGGATTAGAATAGATCTTCTTACTATTGCGACGTATAGCCAAGTGGTCCCTTTGTTAAATTAAATGTATTTCATTTGAGTTTAACATCACACCAGATCGAAAAAATAGAAGTAAAAAGTGTGTAAACAATACCATACTTTGCTTGCTAACGTTATATGCTTTGTCGGTTGTATTGATAATTACATTAAAGTGTATCATTTCTGTCTCTAGCTGAAGTAGGACACTGCGAAGTACCACTCGGCATGGAGAACGGGAAGATAACGAATGAGTCCCTCTCAGCGAGCTCCAGCTACGACCAAAGCGTTTCTCCTCTCAGCTCTCGGTACGTAGTCTATTTGGAAGTATTTCACTCCATGTTCTTATATACTTTAGATCATTTCCAAGATTTCTACAAACTATGTTAGAGGAACTCATTGCTAAGTCATGCATTAAGTATGTTAACAGATTGTATGTTGTTTAACAAAGTATCAACTCAATCCTGATATATCCGTAAGTCAAATGAATAAAGAGAAATAAAATAAACAAAATAAACGTGGTGCTCAAAAAATATCGATTTCGCAAAGATATTGTCTACAACAAAAATATCACCTGGCACTGAGTTAACAAGTTCGCTTTATAAACCGCACCCAAACTGCCTCGTACGGTTCTCTCAAATTGGTTTGCATGACCGAAATTCAAAGCAAATTGCTACGCCATCGATATCGCATATTAAAATCACCTTTGTTAGGCAACAATAAAGCGATGCCATGCAACAGACTTGTAACAATAAGCGTAAATCCCACGACCGCAAACGTTTATGCTTAGCTCAAACAATTAACATCGGATATCACATTCGAGACTAAAGCCCGCATCCCGACGCAAGACAATAGAGCGAAAACTCCACGCTCATTTGAGAAATTCAGTAACAGAAAATTAAATTTTCTATGAATTCGGAGCGGCTGTGATCCTACAAAAGCCTTTCGGGACTAGACTCGCCGAAGATAACAAGATAAGTATAAGTAGGAGTTGCCGAAGCCTTATCATCCGAGTCACTTTACATAGGGTCAGAGGCGATTTAGCTAATGCTGCCTTAATTCACCGTTTAGCGCGCGTTGTTCCCGCTGTACCTCTGACGAGATTGCACTAGAGATATTCAAATTAAACGGCAGCCACTCCGAAGACCCACCTTTGTTGACAAACGAAGCACTGAATCGTTTACACTATTTGCTCAGTCTATAATGCTAATTTTATTTACTTATGCCCGGACATGTTTTGGTTTCATCTCAACACAATACATACGTAATACGGGCGCTACGCTTTGCACGAACGTTTGCTAATGTGCGTAATGAAAACTTTAGTTATGAAGTCAATTTTAATGTTTATTCATTCGATTATATTGTCTAATATACTGATGACATATTCGTTTTGTTTATATTTTATTTCTTATTTCTCAACGGTAATAGTACCATTTCACGGTACTACTGCTGAAATAATCGAGACAAGTCAATATAATTGTTCTGATATAAACATTTCCTGTCGTATATATCACGGAACATATGAGAATAAAAGTAAATTTCTGACATCCCTGCTCGATTTCCTTACGAAAAATGAAGAAAATGAGCGTGTGTAACATCTCATGTCATTAATTTGGTTTTAATGGCCGTGTATAAATATCCAATAAATTGATTATAACGTTCATTTCCAACAGCATAAGGACGGAGTTACGAGGCGGCGCCTGGTGCCCCAACGGCCTGATATCGCCTAGAAGCCGTCAATATTTGGAAATTGATTTACACGCTGAATACTTGATCACCGCAACTGAATCACAAGGCAGATTCGCAAACTCCATTGGCGTTGAGTTTGTCGAAAGTTACACTATTGAGTACTATCGTAATACACTGAAACGATGGGTTAAATATAAAGATTTCAGCGGTGATAGGATAAGTGTAAGTATTGCAGATTTTTTATGAACGCCTTATAAATATTGGAATACATATTTGAATTAACATTTATAGTAAAAGAAGTTTCACAACGTTTACCAATACAAAATAATCGCATCTTGCGCCTTGCGGGAAGCTCATTTTCAACACGAATATTTGATAGTCACGCAGACATTAACTATATTTATGTAAATCAATAAATAATTAAACCCAAAACCCGTCTATATAAGTACATATAAAATGGTTGAACGAGTAGGGTTTCACTGGAAAGGTTCATCTATATTTAGCATAAATCAGATTTTGCGTTTTAGTGGAAAGGTGTGGTTGTCGACTCACTTTCTTATTAGGCGATCTGTCCTCGGGAGTAGCAACGCATCTGTGATTCAAATAGAATCCCTGTCCTATATCAAATTGTTTACGTTGTAATATCAAGTTGTTTACGTTTACGTTTAGATGTCCGTGGGTGGCAGTGACCACTTAACATTACGTAGACTGTATGCTACTCGTAGTTTACTAATTCAATATTGTAAATATATATATATATATATTTAATTAACTTTAACGTTTACTTCACAATTTAATAACGCAAACTCAATCCAGAACTCATATTCAATACTTGAAAATTGGAATTAATGTTTACGCATTTAATAGAGCATCTTTAAATTCACTTTCTCTTAAAGTTTCTGAGCACATCCGAGCCTTAACGTAACATTCGAGTCGGAAAGGCTGATCAAACATGATTCCAAGATTAAACACGACTACGATTCACCGTTAACTTTTGAAGGGTTGTAAAACGCCTTCCGAGCTATTTGCCAAACACAGACGCACTTTGCCCAATCAAAGATCAGGGAAACAAACTTGCCTTCAATTATGCTTACATTTTGACACTTGATTAATTTCCAGCCACTTCGCCAACTTTAGCACGGTAGGTACTGATATTAAATAACATTTTTTTCTTTGATCACTTTCATGGGAATATTAAAGGTTTTTGTTATGAGGCAAAATGTGAATATTTAATATGTTATTTAACATTTCTTAGACATATATCATTTATAGTTTTTCTAGCTTTATTCTTGATATAGAATAAATATCTTAGGTATCTAAATTTGTGTATATTTTTACTAACAAAATGGAATGAATGGAACAAATTGAACGAATTTATCTTTTTTCATATAACCAGTAAGAGGCTTGTTGCGTAGGCAATATATCAATCATCTCATTTTAACAAACGTACATTATAATTTATTTCAACCGTTACAACATCTCGAGTAGGTTCACAAGAGCCGTTTATTCCAATCACGTTTATGTATTTCAAAAGCTCTCTCATAAATAATCCAAACTATTAATATTTAATAGAAATTACTGGAGCTTTCAATGCCGTGATTAATATTAACCTATTTCCCTTTTAGCTTATCCCGGGTAACTCGGACACGTATACACCACGGAAGACTATTTTGGAAGCACCTTTCGTTGCTTCCAAGGTTCGCTTCTTTCCTTACGCGGCCCATCCTAGGACTGCATGCATGAGGGTCGAACTGTACGGATGCCGCTGGAAACGTACGTACGCCGGCTCACACGTTCATAGCCGCTTGCGTTAACGAAGCTGCATTGCGATTATGCTCAAGCGGTCTTCGCTTTAAATGTTTTTATGTGCGAACTTTGCTTAGCGACATATGCCGTCCTTTGGCGGTGTAATCACATTCAATTTATTCCACAGAAGGTATTATTGCATACTCTGCACCGCAAGGAGGCGACATGCAGTCGATGACGGGCGGGGCCCGCTTCGAAGATCTAGCTTACGACGGCGTCGTGCGTGATGGGATGATGAGGGACGGCATGGGTCAGATCACTGACTCCCTTGTCGGCCCAAATGACTTCGAACTTCCTGATCCACTTGACACTAGCGGTATGGGCGCTTTGTAATATGTAATGCAATAAGCGGCGATAATGCAAGATTTTATACCTTGCAAGGATTTCCGGATCGAATCCTACACATAATAAAATACTTCAAAGTTATATATATATACAAATGAGGTCAGGCAAATCATTGTAAAGAAACCTCGTTACATGGAGTTTCTATGGCCATGGCTTGAAAAACCATCACTTCCATCAATTAACGACTTAGACACGACCTAGGTGGGCTTAATTTCTGAAAGAAAGGTAAAAAAACAGTAATAGGCCTATAATGATGAATACACTCGTAATGGTTTTTAAATTTTTTGGTATCAAAATGTCAATTTACATGCTAGCTCAAATAGTTCACTTTGTAAAGTATCTAAAACAGCCTTGTGTTTACAGGAACTCGCTGGGTTGGTTGGAACAAAACTATGCTCTCGCTAGACGAAGTTGACATTCTGTTTAACTTCAGTGACACCAGGATCTTCTTTTTCGTTGATATCCATACTAACAATATGTTCACCAAAGACGTTCAGGTATGAAATACTCTTGTCCACGCTAGTTATTTAGAAAAAAACTTATTGTATTGATTCAATACTTATGATTTTATTTGGACATAAAACAACAATTTTTATATCATTTGTTAAATTAAACATCGTTAAACAACATTTTGTTATACATTTGACCGATATAAAACACTAACTTATATACAACTAACATTGAATTATACAATTAACGAAGTACCTTAATTTTGGTGTAGCTTTTCCGGGAAGCAGAAGTATTCTTCTCCCTGGAAGGCGAACGTTGGCAAGAAGATTACATCTCGTACGAACCGAAGCAAGACAGGGTATCTGAGCACGCGAGGACCATTCACATCGATTTGCAAAATCGCACCGCGAAGCACATCTTAGTGAAGCTGACGTTCCAGCACGAATGGATTCTCATCAGCGAAGTCACTTTTAAAACAGGTAAGTTGATTTGTTTAACTTTATAAGGGAAACAAAATAATTCTCACTAATTGCCTAATTTGACGCGTTTACTTGGAATTCCTCTAGTATTTGCTTAAATCCATCTTTAATAGTCTTTAATATATATTCAAAACGAAATACAGTACAAGGAATTGTATGTAAAACATTTTGGACACTTTTTACGTGAATTCAATCAGCGCCCCAATTTCGCGATAAACACCTACTCAATATTACGAGTCAAACTCCAATACAAATTACAGGATCAAATATTTTTATTCACAAACAGATATTTACTATCCAAGTGATATGCTTATGTCTGGGGTAAATAGGTTTAAGGTATACACTTATTAGGTATTGTTACACTTGTGCTCTTTAGGATTCCGTACAGGGTAAAAATAGGACCCTATTACTAAGATTACGATGTCCGTCTGTCCGTCGGTCCGTCTAGCTAGTAGACAGTTAAAATTTTCACAGATGGTGTATTTCTGTTGCCGCTATAACAACAAAACAGAATAAAATTAAAGATGGCCTCCCACCTTGCAAACGTGATTTCTTAGCCGTTTGTTAGATCATGTTACAGAACCCTTTTTTATACTCACTTCACATTAATTTATTATTCTCATGTAAACTGTAACTTTCCTCTTGATATTTCTGTCAACGTGAAACAAGTGATTTTTATACACAGTCATGTACTTTAGAAAATGAGATTACGTGGCTGGAATTGAAATCTTTTAGCATCGAACAAATTTGTACCCACGTTACTATGTAAAGTTCCACTAATATTCATTGAAGTTGCTTGGTGAAAAATACACTAGGTCTTATCCACGTGTAAGGAAAGGTTCGTGTCCAGCAGTGGGTGATCATAAGAAATGCAGTTCAATTTGTGGTATCTGCTTATCTGTTTTTTTACCAAAAGCAATTTCTCCACAGCGGAATGAAAAATGATCGGGAAAGATTCATAAACACGATTGGGTGATTTTTCGCTGGAACAAAACGTTGAGGTCCCGCAGGCCATGGGACGACCAGGCACCCTAATAGATCCATTACTCCTCATCGGGCTTCCCTTATCTGTTCAGAGCACTCGCAAGCCTCGGGCTATTTCACAAATTTTATCTTTCTCCAATTAATCCACAGCTCTTTTGAGGAAATCGCTTCTTAAGTGATAAATCGCCGACCGCTAAATGAAGAACTTGTAATTAAAGAAAATCTTTGATCTGGATTATTTCGTACCCCAATTATATTTGGGGTGAGACGTTGGAGCGATGTACGAAATTCCGTTAACATGGCCGTTTATTTTTAGATGGAACGAAACCGACAATGTTTTGAATTAATTTCCCAATATTTTCATAGCACCAAAACATGAAATTCTCGACGCCTACATAAATACCATTTTTATATTCGCATACATTTTTATAATACAGAAATATCAAACGAGCATGCGGTCCAACTCACTATTAGTGATCTCTGCCATCCATGGACATCTGCAACCCTATACTGGATTAGAGTCCTATCTGAAGTCGACCACAGATACGTTTCTACCGCTGAGAACTAAGTTGAGGCTCTTACCACCACTTTGTAAGAGGCACAAAGTGGCGGTAAGGGAAGATACACTTGTACAAGTGTACCCTTATCACACTCTTCAAACATGATCACAGCATCGCTTAAACTGTTATTAAGCACTACCAGGTGTGACAGTGATGTCTCCAGAATCCGACCAGACTTCTAATTAAATAAAAATGTATAACGATTTAAAATAACAATTAAAATTTCTACTTAATTGTTACCTCTACCAAAACCTACTAATACCGAAAAAGAAGGTTTATATTACATATTCTTCGTGTGGACATTCTTCAGTTTAGTTTCACCAACACAAACAACAAATAACAGTAGAGTTAAGGGTGGTAAGGGAGACATACTTTTCTGAGGCATTCCATCTTAGTCCTCTGGGGTAGCAACGCATCTGTGGCTTCCCTTAGGTGAGACGTTGATCTTATCTAGGGTTGATTAGATGTCCATGGGCGGCAGTAGCCACTTACCATCAGGTGGATTGCATGCTCGTTTGCTACTACCGTACTATAAAATAAAAAGTTAAAATATTAAAAATAAAAACCCATTTGTAAACAATCTATCCACATCAAGCAAAAGTCTGAATATTCGCGTAATTCAATAAAATTCGTTTTACTATCGCGGTATTCTGACACCGACACGTTTTTAACGTTTAAAATAAATTTTAATGTCTTCGAATATGATTACATTTTTTCAGTATTTTATTCAAAATAACGTTATTTACTTTACTTTTTAACTATAATGCCAGAAGCCAGCTTAATTTTGTAATCGTCGTTATGAATCCAGTTGCACTGCTAGACATGAGCATAAAGCGGTTCTTGCGTTTCGATAAAAGGGTGTATTTGCCACCTCACTTTAATATAGAACGACCATCTTAGTCCTCGGAAGTAGCAACGCATCTGTGATTGTCCATGGGCATGTACAGATGTCCATGGGCGACAGTGGTCACTTACCATCAGGTGAACTACAAGCTCGTTAGCTACTTCCATCTTATTAAAATAAAATATAACACACCGTAAACTCATAAAAATCTTATTTATAAAGTGCATAAATAGGAGTATAATACTCGTGTCTGCAATTTCGTAGGAAAAAAGTTACTCAAGATACCTAAATCAATAATTATTATCATTGCTTCCGCATCTTTAGAAGTGGTAGAACTCTTTGTGGTTCGACTTCGGAAGCACCACTGCCACATCTATTTCTGCCACACTGCTGTTATCATCTTAATAACAGCAGTGTTATGCGCTGTTGTGTTCTGGTCTGAAGGGTTGGTCTGGCTAACCTTAGACGAGACTTTGGTCTTACCTAGAGTTGATTACATTACCCAGGCTGCAGTAGCCACTTACCATCAGGTGGGCTGCATGCTCGTTTGCTACTTCCATACTATAAAAAAAAAACTTTCTGTAGTTGTGATGGGTAAATTTAGAGTTTAATTTACCCACAAACAAACTACACCAATTAGTTAAACATTGTTTACAATAACATATTGTAAACAATAATGTCTTTAGACGTATCCCTGTATAACGATTACCGCGTCATTAATTCCTATTAAGAAACCATATTAACGGTATAAGGAAGTGAGTATCTAGTTACAACTTAACATAACAGGGTTTTACTAACGATAAATAAATCGCTTTTGAAATATTGTAATTAAGAATTGGTCACAGACAAGTTGACACGACTGGTTGTGACGCGCGACAAATTAATTTTAAGCTGTATTGACTTTGAAAAACGGTTTATTCGTCATTCAATCCACAAACACGATAGCCACCTATTTCCAAAAATATTGGAGTTACAAATGGATTCATTTGTTCGATGTGTCAATAGTGAAACACATTTCCGTGTCAGAGTCATCAAAGAGTCACACTTTAAATACTGGCAGTAAATTTATCGCTCGAAAAAACGATTGTTAAGGGCACAATTTTTAGGGTTTCGTACACAAAGCGTAAAAACGTAACCATATTACTGAAACTACGCTGTCCGTCTGTCCGTCTATCCGTCTATCAGTCCGTCTGGCTGTCACCAGGCCACAATCTCATGAATTGTGAAAACTAGAGACTTGAAATATTCACAGATGATATATTTCTGTGGGCGCTAGCAACAACAAATACAGAAAAAAATAAGGGCGACTCCCATACAATACACGTAATTTTTATCGATAATAGTACGGTACTCTTCGTGCGCGATTCCTACTCGCACTTGGCTTTATTATTTGTACCACCCATAGTTTCATTTGACAAGATTTTAATTAAAATGTACAACTTCATTTCCACACTTTGGCGAAAAAAATATTGGGTTTAGACGGTAACATTCAGTAAAACAAACGTTGTAGTCTGAGCTCTGTTGTTTCGTATTTGTCAGCCTTTTGTACTATCAATTAAATATTTACATTCCCATTCGTATGTCGTATAGAGGTGGTTGAACAGTCAGTGGTTTTACTACTGTGACAATACTACTACACGTATTTTTGCTTGATAGTAAAGGTGTATTTATTTACTATGTTCTGGATAAAAGTGTAAAACAAAGCAATAGTAAGCTCCAGAAATATTCTGAATAATGAATTGACGCATCTGTGATTAATCTTTGGCATCATTTAAGGTTATACATATATATATGTATATACATTCAGTAATAAATTCCTTTTATTACACAATATTTTTTATTTTTTGCATTTTCTCGGAAAACCCTTTCATTTAATACTGATATCATAAGGGTGCATTAGCCGCCGATTTTATTAGAACGAAATCTTAGTGATTTCATACCACTTACATCTAAACCAAACGTGTATGAAAAATATCAGCTCAATCAGCTAGGGTTAACGGGTTCAAGATTTGTGGCAGTTATCTTAGACCGTCTCTTTATCAGTGGTCATTTTATTCATATAATATAGCATAATTACCAGTGTGTTCAAAATAATATATTTTGTAATGATATACTTTTGATGTTTTGTTGTTGTCTATATCAAGCCGGTGGTATTTTTTTTTGGAGCAAGCAAGCAAGCAGCAAGGGAAGCCTTAGTTATTCATTCGAGTAAAGGACTTCGATACTGAAAACGTCTCTTCTTTTCTCGCGTCTACTTCTGTCCCGTACCTTTATCGAACGTTATAACTAATTAACACAAATCCGATTTGAGCACTAAAAATATTTGCGAGATTTGTCCCTGCGTGCGTTATGGCGTTTCTTACTCCACTTCTTTCTCATGAACGATAAACTTGCGCAAAATGACGTATTGACATTGAAAAATTATTCTTTACGAAATCTAATTTAAATAAAATGCTTAATTTCCTTTGTCAAGATATGAAAGAGAAAAAGATCAGTAATAACAGTAGACATATAATAAAGCTTTCTATTTTTCTCTCAAATTTTAACTAGAAATATTTGGCAGGAGACCTAAATAAATCACATAATAAATTCTAATAACTTGCTACGGCCTACTAAAATAGGCCAAAAGGCGCGCTTGTAAGACACGAGGGAACGACCAACTTGATACCTTAACTTGGCCCGGAATCAAATTTCGTACCTCGTTGCTGGCACTCGCTTCACTGATCGTAACACTAAACCTAATGGTTTTTATAACTCGTTAGAATTTTTTTATTAATCCTCACGAAATTGCTGATGCTAACCCAAGAAAATGGGGTCACGTAGATTTTTACAGCGTACTTTTAAAATTTTCTTTAGATTTTTCATAGTTCTACATAACTATTATAAGGATAGGAGTTTTGATCTGATCTGAAAATCAATTGCAATCTAATATAATGTCAATCTACGTAACTACAACTTTAAAATGTATGAAATGTAATTTATTTATTACTAGTGAAGCCCATACTTCAAAAATACATATAAATTTTATATAAAACATTCGCTTATATCTCATTCGATAAAAAAAACTTGTAGAAATCGGTGTTATTGTTTAAAAGAAGTAGTCGAACGAGACAAACATCGAAGAGCGACATTGTTTATACTATGTGACGAGATCCTTCAGGCATTTGAAATACAAATCTCAAGAAAAAGTTGCTAATCTACAAGCTACCATCAATCCATATTTTTAAATACGACAATAGCTAAATTGACACACAAGTAGTTCTAAATAATTATGTTATCTACTGTCTAGATATTTATTTACTTCTGTATTTTAATATATATGAAAAAACTGAACCAAATTGAACCATAAACTATAAATAAAAAATATATTTTATAATCAATTTAAAAGAATAAGTAACATGTAAATGATATAAAATAATGGTAAAGAGTGTTACTATCTTTACTACTTAATACCGATAGACTACCTAAAACTACTTAGTTTTCTACGTAGTATCCCGGTGAATGACATCTGATAATTATCTACAGATTTGTCTTATGATACGGTATAACGTACCATTGTACTAAGTTGTCGGAGGCCAAAACTATCTGCGGTCGGAAGATTAAATCATGGGGTGCGTCTGAACTCTAACCTTTGGGGAACAAACGAGGCTTTGTCGACCTCACTGGACTTTTGTCGGCTTCCTTGTCATTCAAAAATGGATTAACTTATATCAACAACTCACGCAGCGAGGGCATCTTTGTTTTTTTGTTCCTATTTTGTCGAAAAAATATTAATGAATCATGCATGCCTACTATGAGAAAAGAACAAATGGAATGGAAGAACAAAAATAAACGTTTCTTTTAAATCATACATAAGGAGATACTTGGAAAAACAATACATATATCGATGTCGTAAAAATATTATGTGTTCAAACAATACGTCATATACTTTTTGTAAGACAATCCAAACAATAAAAGCAAGAAATAAACATAACATTATTGTTTTATCGTTCATAATATTATGCTGATTCTGTTTTCCATCCCCAAACCGCATAATAAACTTTCACTTCACAACTATTTTTGCCAGTTGTGTAAAATATGGGTTCATTTTCCCGCTCACAAGCGGCCGACGTTATCGCTAAAGTGTAATTACTTCCCTTTCGGAAATCTTAACAGCTCGCAAGAATTCTTAGCGTTGCTTTCTGAAAACCCTTATGCTTTTGAATAACTAGGTAATGGCTTTAATCTGATGATTATACTGAAATTAGTCCATTTTTGAATTATGTTGAGTTTGTTTTGAAATAATATTTGAAAGACAGTAACGGTATGATTAGATTGAAGAAGAATCACAAACACATCTGCTTCTGGCGTTGAGATTTCAAGGGTGTGAATGGTAGCTGTCTTATGTACATATGTGGCGACTGATAGCCTTGTCTGGACATATTAAATAGCTTGTTCTATAGAAATTGGTCATATATGACAACAGTGGTCACGTACCATCAGGTATCCTGTATGCTTTTTGCTACTTCAGTCATTTATACTAATATTATAAAGCTGAAGAGTTTGTTTGCTTGTTTGAACGCGCTAATCTCAGGAACTACTGGTCCGATTTGAAAAATTCTTTCGGTGTTAGATAGCCCATTTATCGAGAAAGGCTATAGGCTATATATCATTTTCGAAACTTACGTGGGCGAATCCGCCGGGCGCAGCTAGTATAAACAATATAAATATTAATCGTAATTATCACTGGGTGGCAGTGATCGGCATTAGAACTAAATTAGAATACCTTATGTATGAATGTATCTCTTAACACACCCTTCACACCAGAACAGAATAGAGGTTAACACTATTTATCAGGCAGAAAGCCGTAGCCGTAGAGCCTCTACCATGAATTAAGAACTTCCATTCACATTAAGGATTTTGAATACATTTATATGAGAACTTAAATATCTACTTCAACTTATTATGATTTAACGTACTCGGGTCTATATCGTACTCGTATATGAGTCTATTTTTTTTTTTATTGTATGGAAGTAGCAAACGAGCATGCAGCCCACCTGATGGTAAGTGGCTACTACCGCCCATGGACATCTGTAATCAAATCAACCCTAGGTAAGATCATAACACTGCTGTTATTAGGCAGAAATAGGTGTGACGGTGGTGCTTCCGGAGTCGAACCACAAACAGTTCTACCACCTTCACAATTACTTCACTATTACTAGTACCGATTATTCACCATGTGGTAGAACCAGTGTAGTTCAATCGCCACCCCTATTATCCTATCCTATTATCCTATACTATTATTTCTAGCGTGAAGTAGATCTTGCATTCGGTGAGGTTGCCGGATCACTTATAGATGAGGTATGAGGCGACCATCTTAGTCACCTGTACTAAGATGGTCGCCACATTCAGTTAGAACCCTTGTTCTACATGAACTTACAGAGATCCATGGGTGGCAGTCACCACTTAATATTTGTCGGACTGGGTGATCGTTTGCCACTTCAATCTGATAAAAAGCAACCATGAATAACTTTTAATAATAATCACTATTACTATCTTCAAGCATTGCTTTCCTTCTGGGTGCTTATATAATGTGGTGTTACTAATCCGTTAATTTCAAAGAAACAAGTCCGTTGAACAATTAGTGACGCAAAATTAACTTGCTTTTGGCACCTGACATCCAGCTCGCTGGCACCGCGCCATTCTCACTCATCTCAAGCAAGACCTACTTTTAAATAAACTAACACGCAACTTAAACACTGTAATTTGTGTAGCTACAAACACTTGTTTAATTAATCATAATAAGTACCCTATGATAGCTACTTCGCATTAATCATATGAGGAGTTTGAGTTCTCTGCGTCAGTCACGTAGAGCTGAGTCAGAATACCTAATTATTTAAGGTTTAACCTTAATTATTTTTAATAAATCACCTTAAATTATTTTGAAATTAATATCATGGCCTGATTTTAATGATATTTTGATTCTTATACTCATTGTATTCCTTAATTTACCTAGATAGGAGTATATTGAAGCTTCTTAATAATTATTCGTAAAGTAGAAATTAAATATCAAAAATCTTTGAATATCTGAAATGTTTTTCGTAAATCGTTTTGAATGATGTTGAAAACTGAAACTCAGAAACCCAACTCGTAAGAAATATTGAAATAGCAAAAACTAGTTACGCACTGACCCATTAAATTCCCTAGTAATATTTTGATCTAAGCGTCTTCGTCGCCGCTAAGGCAATACTGGTACTAGTACTATTAATAGGACTATACTAGTAGGTTAAACTCGTACTACTTGTCCCTGTAGTTCCGGGACCAGAATGGGGCTACGGTATCCCCTGCCTGTCATAAGAGGCGACTAAAAGGGGGCTTCTGGGGTGGCGGGCGGCAAGAGAGGGAGCTCGAGCCGTTCAGCCAAACGACCTCGGGAAGGACGGCGGCAAGTGTGTTCGCATACCGTCGTAACATGTGAAGGCACGGTGATTGCAAATGCTCACTGGGGAGAGCCCGTAAGGGTCATTGTGTTCAGAGGACTCCGGTTGCGTTTCGTTGAAGATCCCGGAGTCCCCCATCGCTGCGATGCGCCACCAGAGGGTTTTAGTGCAGTACAAATCCCACATAACCCGGCGTTACTCCCACAGCGTCGGATACCTTTTGAAAGTTTCCCCCTCGTTACAAAAAAAAGGTTGTCGTACTAGTAGTAACACCTACTACACTACTTATAAAACAAAGTAATATGTTTACTATATTTCAAGGTTCTCTCTTTCTCGTTACAAAAAAAAGGTTGTCGTACTAGTAGTAACACCTACTACACTACTTATAAAACAAAGTAATATGTTTACTATATTTCAAGGTTCTATAGGCATATTTCAAGGTTCGGTATGAACGTGATAAAACACGTATTTCCATATGTTGTCACAAAATCTCAGGAAACTAGCAAAAACATCAAACCGCCGTAGGCAATCTGCCATGAGTCACGTCCAAGTTGCTCCGAGTGCCTTTCGTCTGGCTCCCGCTAAGCTCCACCCGCTGTAAATTCACTATTATCTTTGTAAAGACATAGTTAGCTAAAAATATATTTTATAACGCCGTAGTTTCTGGAATCTAAATGTACTGATAATAAAATTTATTATATATTTGTATCTGATTAAGTGTAGAAATATGTATAACTTTTCATTGATTGTATGTAACATTTATCAACTACCCTTCAAACATATTACAATTCCTTTCCACATTTATCTCTATATTTTAAATCCATCTCTAAAGTCCTAAAAATAAAATAATATATGAAAGATATACTCCTAACGAAGAAAGAAATATAAATCTTTTCAAACATTGATACAATTAAACGGAGAGATTTTAGAATCACACTGACATAAAAAAAAAAAACATTTGATCCCGCTCGTGTAACTTGAACCCCCAAGGCGATCGCATTATCAATGCCCGCTTTATCTTTGTTAAGGCCATAAAACTAAAGAAACCGCCCCAAGCATTCCATAAGTCCATGTACGTCGGCTGAGTGCACAACCCTTCCATCCAGAGCGGTACTGCCTCTATTGTCAAGCGACAATTAGCTCTGCGCTCGACACCTATTCATTGCACCGCTTTGTCTTAGCCTCAGATGGAGCGGTATTTCCCTTCGCTCAATATCCGCAGTTAACCAAGCACTTAAAGCATTTAACTACAAACATTAAAGATGAAGGATCGTAGTTTAACTATTTGGCGTAGAATGTTTGATTGTGCAAATAGTACGTACATACTTCTGTGATGTGAATGAGAACACATGATTTTACCTGAGAATAAAATTGGAGTTCATCAAACTAGTCACCGACAGGGATAGGGTATCCTTCAAAGTGTAACAAAGAAATTTAACACGACTATTAATGAGCAATAGATATGTGACGTTAGTGCAACATGCAAATCTTAAAAATATCTGACTTTTTCCAAAGATAAAATTTAAAAGGATCATGTGCTACGTCACACGATCCTCTTAACCTTTTTAATAGACTGAAGTAGCAAACAAGCATGCAACTAACAGATATGTGGTCACCGCTGCCCATAAATATTTGTAATCAAATCCATATAGAATAAGAGTTCTATGTGAGTGCTTAGTTGCCACTCCTGAAGTCTGAGCGCTTTATATGTAACTCAGCCGTTACTACCTCCTTCCACCAAAACGCAAAAACTGTTCTATACAAGAACTGGTAGGTATCTCTTCTAACTGCACTATTTTACTAATTTTAAAATTACTTCTTCTTCTTAGGGTGCCTCTCCAAATAGTGAAAGTTGGCATCAGCCTATTAAAGTCGTCCTTACTGTTTGCTCGGCGGAAAAGCTCATCTGCGCCAGCTATTCCGGTCTATGCCCTAATGTTACGCAGCCACGATTTTTTTCTCCTTTCGACCTTTGTCTTTCCGGAAATGTTGACTATCATAATAAGTTAAAGCAGCTCGTATCACTCATGTTAAATCAAATTACTTAGGCAGAAGACCCTCCATCTCTCACCGAGAGCATGAGTGTGCGCTACTGGCCAACCCGTTGCAGAACCTGAACATTGATCACCTTAAAATTACATCATTAAAATGTAAACTTTAATATTGTCAACAGTACCAACCGTGATTAACGCATCGCAAGAATTTCTGGATGAGTATTACAAGAGCGACGTACCACCATCTTCGAGGAAGAAAAGAAACTCCTCTATGAAGGTTTCGGTAGGCCTAGCTTGCGGGGCCCTCGTGATAGTGGGTGCCCTTCTAGCAGCAATTGCAATCCTTGTGACCAAGAAGACCAGGAGGAGGATTCCGCAGTTGCTGAAGAAACCATTCTGTCCAGCCATCAGAACTAATAATCGTAATAATCGGCGAGCTCCAAGACTTGCTCTAGCCTTGGCCAATTGTCCACCCATACACATGCTACGGTAAGTTTTAAAATATACTATTATGATAAAATAAAAGCTCTTCAGTAGCTACCATACAAAATGAAAATTAATTAGTAGCCAAAACTTGAAAAGTGAGCTTACTTAACTGTTTAATCTTTGCCTTTTTATTTATTGTTTGAATTTCATCGACATTCAAGGTTAACCAACGTCCGACGCGATCGCAAATTGGATGGGTGACCGAATCGAAAATGTTGCCGTATTTCTTTATACTTTATATATATAAAATAAAATTGTTTGACCACAACAGTCAATGTTCTCAACTGTTTTGTTCTAGCCTATTGATTTATCAATGACATCATCATAGCTTGAGACGTAGCCTGATATAGTACTGTAGTTAAACTAAGGTTAAGTGGTAATTGCGATCACAGACAGGGTATAGATGGGTATCTATACCCTATCTATAATATCGCACATCCTGATTCAATATGAGCCTCTTCATTAAATACTGCAACATTGATATCTAGTTATGGAGTACCTGTAATATTATTAATAATTTAACTGATTACATACGCTGTAGTAAATTTATTTTTAAAAAATATCGGAGCGATAATCGGGGCTACCTATATATCAGATGGGTATACTCATAAGAGCATTATACTAATAATAAGCTAATTGTTATGCCTAAACCTTAAGAATCTTTTATAAGACTAGTAAAGTACAGTATAATCTTACCTAAAGCCCAAAGCCTTTATAATCTTTCTCAAGATTAGGAAAGTATAATTAATTGATTAATTTAAACTTAAAAAATATATAATTTTAACAACAAAATATTAGCAATATCACCTTATTTTGAAAAGCACGTTTTCATGAACTAAATACATTTGTTTTTACTCATTTATGTTTGTCCTATAGCCCGGCTATCGTCGACGAAGATTACCGAGAGCCATACAACATATGGAGAGAAACTCTCGGGCAACGCGAGAAAAATCAAACTCACGATCAAAACGAATATAATGGTTAGTATATTGTTTTAGTATTTAATACCAAGACTTTTTAATATGTTTTGTCAAGCGATTAAATAGCAAATGCTGTTTTAAATAATTTATAATTTAACACAAATATTGTTTTATAGTATATTCTTCGGGTTTCATTTACAAACAGATATGAAAAATGTATTAAATTTATCATACCCTTATACTATCAGTATTAAACTTCATTCCACGTCAGTCAAAACTAAATAAATTATACGAAAATACAATAAAACCCAATTAGTTTGTACACATCTTATTCAATAGCTACAATATCTCAATGCAAACATGCATATGTTAACATGTAGTAACAATGTTTGTTCACTGCGTCCTTCTGTGCGCCGGATAAGCCATCTGCGTACACTAACCAAATACCCCGAAAGTGCATCAAAAACACCAAATAAGTAAAAGTTGAGTGAAATAATGTTATACGTACGTATCAGGAGGGATTGACCCTAATTGTAAACAGGTCTACTTTCGCAAATGAACAAACTATGCAGGGGCATTTTTCAATTTGCGAAAAGGGGTCTCACCCCTTGCTTTGTGACGGTTGAACCTAAAATTCGATCGTATTGTTATGTCCGTGTTTGAACTCCATAACATCTGTATGTATGCAAAAAATAAAAATATTCACAAATATGGAAGTGAAACTAGGTGTTAAATAAAACTATAGTTCATGCATAATTTCATCAGTACACAACTAAATTTAATATAACCATGGATTATTTACAATGCAAAAAAACATTTAACACAATTTAGTATCCATACATTTTATCACTTATATGAATGATTTTATTTACGAAACCCTTCAAATCTACCCCTAGAAGTATAAAGAATATTCCAAGATAGAGCCCGTTGCGGCAACCGGACGTACGCCAAAAGAGGCTATTGTTCGCCGTCATATTGAACAGATGATGCGCTTTCACGCCGAATAATAGGCCGCACGTAGCCTTTTAACAACAAAATCACTGGAAAATTATAAGCCCTTTATACGTGCAGCTTTCTTTCACGTAGTTAATGATGCAAGTCGTTAAAAGCTTTCGCTAAAATGTGGATGCAAAATTAAGTTGATATTTGAGATAATTAATAGTAAAATTGTTTCTTTAAGACTTGGAACATTTTTAGAATAATAATTTTTTAGTATGTAAACTTTGTATCCGGATATTTTCAAACGTGCAAACGTTTACGTTCGACGACCCGCGTGGCGGAGCGGTCACCATACCGATCTGACACGCAGTGGGTCCCGGGTTCGATCCCCGGCCAGTCAGAAATCTGAATGATGAGTTTAGGTTTCTGTTCTGGGTCTAAGTGTTTGTGTATTCGTCTTTGTGTGTCCATGGCACCCACGATACAGGAGAAAATCCTAGTGTGGGTCTATGAGTGTAGAAAGCTTTTCTATGAGTGTAGAAAGCGTTTAATTATTATTCATATAGTAGCTGTAAAGGAATCAATTTTTTACGAAATATAACTTCAAATTGATGATAGGCTTTACATGTACGACCGTAGAAAAATATCAGCGGTTTAAATATCTACATCTTGATTATGACGATGAATATTGTCCTCAGAAATCTGTGAGGATACCGAGTTCCCGCGTCCCTACATGATGAAACGACCTGAACCGCATGAAACCTTCTACGCAGCCACCGATATAATACACCATGTAAGTACCATTACTCATACTTACTATTTATTACTATTATCACTACATTACTAATTCCTATTATCACCATGAATTAGTTGTAACAATAGCTTTTCAATGTAAAGAATATTTAACACAATCGTAGACCATACAATGACCATCATTAACTTACTATTTACAAGTAAACTTTTATTTAACTTTTCATATTTGAATTACCATTTTTCCAATACACATGAAGGTCCATTCAGAATTACTTAATACTACGTAACTATTAAACTTATTACTATATATTAAAATCCTCAGTCCGACCGATTCGTCTGAAAATGTTTACAAAGTTTGCTAGAATAAACTATATTTTTAAAAAACTGTTAAGACAGTCTTTCAGGATACAAGACTAGTGCTTAAGTTACGACAGCAAGATATATACGTGCTATCTTCTCTTAATACGAGTCTAGTAATAGTTTACACGACGTGAAGGAACAATTTTTCCTGTCCACATCATAAATATTTGTGAGAAAATCGCTTTTGACACATGATTTATTAATTACGTATCAAACTATGAATTATAATAATTCCTTTTTTTTTACTATCCTATGTGGCCATTTCGGTTCCTCTTATATCCGATTTTTCATGCCTAATTCATGAATTGTTGCCAGAAAATTTTATTCGACACATGATTGATTACGTTTGAAACTACCATTTCAGAAAAACCGATTAGACTGTTAGTTGAAACTAATTAGAGCATCAGAACAGCATTACGAAACCAATTAACTATTCATTTACGTTTATAATAATCCATTTGTATCTATTCGCTGTTATCCAATCATTACCGTATAACAAATCCAGACTATTAATGTAATAAACCGATTAAAACTGGCAAACCGTTACAGAAATTACAATTAGTATTCGTCAGTCCATCAGCGATTGGAAATTCTGGTGGCGTTAATTAATTACCGACGCATCTAATCAAATTTCCAATTTGCGATTAATAATACGTCGTAATGGGGCGTCCGTAAATCAAAAGCCGATGGAGTGATGCATATAATATTTGGTCATATTTCTAACACCGATGTGATTGCAAATCAGTGTAAAACTAAATATGATGTTATTTTATTTCTAATTTTAATGCATTTTACAATTAATAACTTGTATTAAAGTTATTTAAAGTTTAAAATGTGACTTTAATGTAGTTTAAAAATCATATTTAATGGTATTTGCTGCAAATTAAATATATCCCTTTTTTCAATAAACATTACGTTAAAAGTAAGCTACGGAAAATAAATAGTCTTCGTCAACCCACTATTATCCCACTGATCGACACGGGTCGTCGCTCCGAATGAGAGAGTTCAGGCCATAGTCCATAGGCCAAGTACGAATTGGTAGACTTCATACATCTTTATTAGAGAACTCTTTTATTAAAGAACTCTCAGGTGTGTATGTTTTATGTGTGTGTATTTCCTCACGATGAAGGAAAACTTCAGCGTAAAGCAGTGATAATTATTTTCTAATATGCACATCATTTTTTACAAAAATTAGTGGTGAATGCCTGGGATTCGAACCTCGGACCTTCGATTAAGAGGCCGAGCTTCAATCATTAGGTTATCACTGAATAAATAGTATCAAATAAAATATATCTGTCTAAAACCACTTCCACGACACGAAAAAATATACTTAATTGTAAAGAAAAGAATAATTATTATAGTATGTATTAAGTGTAATTTTTCATTCAATATCATAATTAATGAAACATTAATTCAGTTTTTTGTACACTTTCGAGGTATTTCATGCTTCAAATTAATTTCGGGACATTTTTCCCCACTCGATATTTCTATTTAAAATATTGGTATGCTATGTTTGCTTGAAGCCAACAGTGCAACATTCTTGGTTTGGTTAAAGCTTAATTTAAAGAACTGTTTAACTTAAAGAAAATTATTTTCGATTTTTTTTTTTCGATTTTTCGACGAGAAGACGAACGTGTTTTTTTAATTTTTTTGTACTATTATTTATTACACCATCTTTTCGCAATAAGTATAAGATCGAGACGCAATAACGAATATGTCAAAAGTTGATATAATATATATAGAAATTCAATT
>MOOZ01000122.1:1027417-1069647 GCA_002930495.1 Cecropterus lyciades | reverse complement strand
GACTGCCCATTGGCTACTAACGCAACTGTGTCTAACGCGACTTGGTAGTCGCGTTAAGTTTTGGTAAACTTCTGTGTAGCTGCTCGGCGACAATATAGTTACATATGTAGCGTAAACTAGTAGCCTATGTGTGGTTACCCTTAGTCCTCTAAGCTTGACTATTCGAGCTTAGACTATTCGTGAATAACTATTCATAATAGGTACTCGTTATACCCCAAAATTAGGTAGGTACTTACTTATAATAAGGTAGGATAATACATTCCCATAATAAATCATTAAGCATGTATCCATTTAAGGTTATTTCTCTCGTAGACACGTATTTAACCCGTAAGTTAGTCTAACTTAGCCGTAAGCGACATTACTAAGCTTTTAATTGTTTTAATATTAGTGATTTATTTATTAAGATTATTCAGTTACAAGGGTATATTTACTGATGTTAACTTAAATTTTTCGATCGTAATTAAATTGCGCTGATATTACCTCTATGTTTATAATTTGTATATATATGTACCTGCTTATGATTAATGCAACAGCGCACATATGCGCCGGTCGGAGAAAACAAAATACACCTCTCTACCATCTCTAGCTCGCAAAACAGTCCCCCATAATATAATCAATTGTAACCACTTAATTATTAAAAGAAAACAGGTAAGCTAAGGAACCCTAGATTAAGATCCCTGCAAGAATGCATTTCATTTTATAGAGTTAAGTTACTATACCTAATATTAATTATTGTATTTATTGTAACTTGAAGTTTTAATTGTGGGTTGTGTACAACGAATGTTATAACAAGTTTTCGTAACATAAACTTGACTTTTCCTTATTAATATGATATTCGTCTAGTAGATATTTAGAAACTGGAAATCGGTGTAAGCTTTCATATAAGCTCTTCGTGTCTATCTTTCAAGACGTCGTGTATTAACTCTACTATCCAGTTTTTGAATATCGATTTAATTATGGCGGTTAATTAATTATTATAATCAATGTTTGATGTTGTGTTAATCTACGATATAGCTATGTAGCGTATTGAGAATACGCCATTTCTTGACGGCTTTATCACGACGTGCATATACCTATTTGTTTTTATGTTGACATATGTAGTCAGATATTGTATTTCTTCAATTATTTCTGTAAATCGTAACTTCCTAACTTTATGTAGCGTAATGAATCTTATGTCCCGAGCTGTTTACTCGAAGCTGCCATAGGTCACCCAAATGATCATTTCATTATAACTTGCATACTGACCTCGTCTAAGTAACCTTAACGTAAAACTATACGTATTTCAATGTTCGAGTAAACTACATAGGCTCGGATATGTATCATGATATCATATCATCATAATTGATCTGACATGTCCATATTTCATATATACTCGTTTGTACCATGTTAAAAGTTATTTACTCATTGTAACTATTAATTCTCTACTGACCTGTTGGAATATAAGTAGACTAAATGGAGTCATTAAATTAGGCGTACATTTCGAGTTGCAGTCGAAAAGTAAATTTCGGAAGTCGGTTTTCGACGATGAAGTTGCCTTCGACTCCATTGTAAAGTGGTGGGACCAATGATAGACGCGGACATTGTTAAACCTCGTGTTCACTGGACATTGACTGTTTAAGATTTTAATGTAAGTCCTACAATAACTGCTCGGTTATTGCAAGCACCCGCCGCACACTACTTACAACAAGCGTGGAAGGCAGTCAATGTATACTATTCGTGTTGAAGAATTCGTGTTGACAATATTCAAATGTAAAGATGCGTAGAGCGGCTTAGTCGGTCAAACTTTTTTGACCGTATGATGAACGCCTTGAGACAAAATTATAAATTAACTTAATATCTAATATCATAATCTTGGAAATCTGAATTAAATATTACGATTTAATCGTTTTAAATTGGAGCTCAATTTTGAATAAAATTAAGTAACAAACGAACGAATCTTATTAAAATGCTTAATATCATGAAAAGATAACTTCAAAACATAAACGAAAACATATTGTGCGATGAAATGCTACATCCTACATCATTTATTTCAATACTTTAGTAAACGAGAACTTGAGAATTGAGAATGAGCTGCTTATCTACTTACTATTAGAAATTAAATATTTTACCCGATCTCTTAGTTAACAATAAGTACTATATTTTAACACAGGTCTTTTGTATTGTATCGTCTATGTTATTTGTATTTAAGTATTTAAGGTATAGGTTGTAAATGGAAAATTAGATCACACTCGAAAAGGGGTCATCTATCAGGAGTATAAAAGAATTTAAAACATGATCCATTAGTTATCGCAATTGCATGAAATATCTACTCGGCACTTTAGATTTTAGCTCAGTAACAATTTTGTGACGAGATTGTATGGATGGCCTCAAAATATCATTCCTTAAAAACATATCCTACTTCCCTTAGGTTCACTATTTGTTCCAATAGAGTTTTAAACATATATTTTTATTCTATCGTTTATTGATAAATACTTAGTATCAAATTCTATTAAATTGACATATACGAACATTTTAATATTATTGATGGATCTATTTAATATTTATTTAGAGTTTAAGTTGTAATTTAAACAAGTGACAAACGTCGGTCCAGCCTTGTAAATTCTTATTTAGTTAAGTACCTACGCCTGTATTCAATGTACGCATGCTATCAATATTGTTTTCAACGCTCATTTCATGGTCGAAAGTAGGTACAATGAACGTATTGCAGTATTAATTTCGCGATTTTTATTCAAGTTACATACAAAATTTTTTGAGTTTATATCGGCTCTTAATAAAAAGGTATAGTTCGAAAGTATGTTACCTAATAACACTTGGAATGCAAGAATCTGCACGTACTATGTAAAAATACCTTTGAAGAAGACCTAAATATTTAGTTTCGTTCGAATACCAACAAATCGTATTCGACTTTTAAAAATATAGATAGCATGTTTTCTCATAATGTATTCACTATTGTGTCACTACTCACTCTATAAATGAAATCAATTCTGTAGGTACATTATGAATAAATATGAAAGACTTTTAGGCAAAATGCCTCCTTTTTATGTAATTTTAAATGTTAAATAAATGTTGATTAACATATCAAAAATATTGTTGTTTTATTTTAATAAATTCCACTCCTGTACCCCTTCCTACACAAGGTGTTAGATAATTCAAAGGATATTTCAAAATATTGTCTAGTATCCGATTCTCATCCATATAAATAATAAAAATGTATCTTCGCGCGTCTGTGCATAGAGATATTTGCAAATGAGATAGTTTGGCGGATTGAGAATAAATAACAATAAACATATGTCAAATCTTGTAGAATTTCTGTCTGTCTATGTGTGTTTGAAATCGCATCTAAAACATTAGTGCGGAATTTAATTTAAATGATCGAAATTAGCAATATGCATTAATAGTCAATATGTAAGGGAAATCATTAAAATCCATCTACTCTATCAAGTTAGGGCAATTTGAAGTAATATTTTTTAAACATGAGTGAAACTACAGGGCGCAGCTAATCAGAAATATGTTTAAAGATATAATATTAATATATTAAGGAGTTTATTAATATATCTCTTATTGTATTTATTAACTAGCTGAGCCCGCGGGTTCACCCGCGTTTAAAAGAAATGTAACGTGACACCGAATTTATATACATTAACCGAAATTTAATACCTTTAATATTCTCTATTTTATTCTTTTTAAATATATGTTTCCCGCACCCGTGCATTAATCGTGACCGCTCAGCCACGCGGGTCGTCAATTTTTTAAGGTTATTGAAATATCATTCATAAATGTTATGTTTTATGCATAACTTTGTATAATAAACTGACCGTACTTATAATTTATCAATAACAAATTATTAATCTATGACTTATATTCCTAAGTAATTATCAAAAACTAAAATGTACTATCATGTTATTTTGACGACCCGCGTGGCGGAGGGGTCACCATACCGGTCTAACACGTCCCAGGTTCGATCCCAGGCCAGAGAGACATCTGAATGATGAGTTTAGATTTCTGTTCTGGGTCTAGGTGTTTGTGTATTCATTTTTGTGTCCATGGCACCCACGACGCAGGAGAAAATCCTACTGTGGGGTTATGAGCGTAGAAAGCGTTTAAAAAAAGTCATATGCTACATCACAATACCAGCATATTGTATTGTTGAAGTGATTAAAAATGGCATTATATTGATAGGAATGAATCTCGCAAGCGTAGGCAGAGCGTGATAAATAAATTTCAATCATTGAAAATCTTACTAATATAACCTCAAGCATTCATCTGGATACAGCGCCATCTCTTATTCTTTATTAAAACTATACACTAAGAAAACCACTACTAACAAACTCTCGTCATGCCCGCACTCTGCAACAAAGTGCTGTGTCTGTGTATGGATACCTACTGTTGTGATCACATTAGTACATTTCACGATTAAGTAACCTGCCTTGGCTAATACAGAGAAAGAACAGAGTAACCCAAGTCAACTTTATCACCGTATTTTTTGCTTAGAAACCTTATTACAAATATGTAAACAGAAAATAGCTAACTCCTACCGCTTAGGCAGGCAGAAGTACCCTTGCATCATGAAGATTGAGGAGTTGAAGGTCAAATTTTTGTCATATCATGCCTTTCTAAATAGTAAAGGTACACTCCAAGTTTCATAAGAATCGAGTTCGCTGAAGCTAAGTTATCAACAATTTTGGACAAAACAGGGGTAATGTTGAAGGTTTTAATTTTTTTACGAAGGACCCTAAATATTTTTGAAAAATAAAAGCAGCCTAAGTTACACCTTATGATATCAGCTATCCAACAGTGAAAGTCCCGTCAAAATCGGTCCAGTGGTTTCAGAGATTAGCCGGAACAAACAGACAGACAGACAGACAGGCAGACAAAAATTTTAGTAATTTCTGTTAGTATCGTATATAGTTCCATACGCATTTGGTAAAAAGCTGTTTTTTTGATATTACAAACAGACACTTCAATTTTATTTATATGTATAGATTTGATCACTTGAGGCCATGAATCTCGTTTAAAACGTTTTATATTAGAACTGATTGTTGTCTTCAGCTGAGCAGTCAGAAAATACATTTGGAAATCAATTTAATTATGGGTGAAGTTTAATACAAGTATTTTCATCAAAAATGAAACACGTATTATGCATTCATGAGTATATATTTATTTACTAATGTTTCATATTTCAAACGTCATGTAAATTTTCTTTAAAAATACAGGTACATAAAATAACAATCACTAATCTACTTTATACGTTATTTCTTTTCAGCAATTTATGTTGCACTACATTAATATTCAAATCAGGAAAATTGTCTAATTCGAATTGGAGGTACCGGATGTCGGTATTTGTATGCTTATAATTCTTCTCCTTATAAGAGACCCTAGCTTCCTAGCTTTGGGATTCTTACTCTTTCACAACATAGAAATTCCGACAACCGGCACATTTATTTAATTCATAGATAGATTATATATGTCTGGATTGCATTCGTACACTCCAATTACATCTCACACATTGGAAAAGGTTAAAGGTGAAAAACTGTTATAAAAATTAATGAACATTGAACATTAAATCTCTGCCTTAAAACAACAAAAATATTAACAAAATAATTTACAAGTAAATTAAAACTATCTAATAGGTATATCAAAAATTGTGCTTTATCAGTGCAATTTTTACAAGTGCAACGTAAAGTAGGCCCGATGGCAGAAAATGTCAATAAAAAATATATATCTTTTCGCCTAAAATACTTATATACCTATTCTAGTATAAAGATGTAGCAGCGCTGTGTCCGTATAAGATAAACTTGAAAAAAGTAGTATTTTGAATGGTTGTATTTGAAAGTTTTTCTTTACCATCTTGTTACGTTGCTTGATCAATCGATTGTGCGAGCTTCACGGATAAGACACAAGCGATACTTTCGCAATGTCAATGTGCAGTATAAATATGACGTACTTTAATAGGATTGAATATACAAAGAAAAACAATTACAGTCTAAATATTAATAATATTAATCGCATTAATGTGTGAGCTGAACCACAGGCGGAGAGTAAAAAAGAGGATTCTGACTAAAGTAGAAGCCATTTGTGGCCTGTGCCGTAGTACACGGGATAAATAAAATTAGAAAATTATTTAAACCAGTCACTAACCTAATGAGAAATAACGTCCCTAATCCGGAGCCCTGAATATTATGCTCCTAGTATTCGACATGATATTCTTCATTGAAGAATCAACTAATAATCGATAAATTTTTCAACTACAAATATGTTAGATAACGATGTAATTGAAAAACATTAAAAGTATAATAACTTACAACTAAAATAATCTGTAATAACTAAAATAATAAAATATTTATAACTAATTTAAGTCAACGGCATATATATACACTAATATAAAAAGTAATATAAAAATAAGGGAAATTATATTATATAATAATTATATCTATGTATAATTTACAAACTATAAAAATACGGCTTAAAACTTATTCTAGAAATAATCACTCGTACAAAATTATAATTAATATAAAAAGTAATATAAAAATAAGGTAAATTATATCATTATATGATTATAACTATGTATAATGTACAAACTATAAAAAAAACGACTTAAAACTAATTGTAAAAATAATCACTAGTATCAAATTATAGTATTAATTAATAGTAATTAATAACTGCCAACTTTATCGTCATTTTAATACAAAAAATTGTTTAAACTAATATTACATCTTTCATAGTAGGTCTAATTAAAAAAATCTGAATATCTTATTTAATCACTGCAAAGTGAAAGCTCATCGCCTTTTTGTATCAAATTTTGGCTTCGTTTTGACGTCAGCATTCTTAATTATTAACAGAAGACAACCAAATCGCAACCTTATTACATGCAAATGATATACAATTTTAAATAGTATATCTATCTTTAAAACAACCATATGAAAGATAATAATACAACGTAAGAAACATTTGTATGTATGCACGTGCGTAGTAACTTCACGTTTATATTACAAATACGAAGTTGGTATTTAATTCAGAGTACGAATACATATAACTCATTTACAATCGCTTAATAGTCCTTTAGTGATATATTGTTTTAATAATCAAAATCATTTTATAATTATTGTATCCTTCATGAGTTTGTTTGTGATCGCATAATCGTTTAGCCATGTGACCGAAACGACCGAATAATAGTATTCTCAAAATATATTTGTTTCACCAAGACTATATTTTGTAGTCATATTTAAATCAGAAAGATGGCACTGTCGTCGATTTATTAATAAAATTCAATTCTCAAATGAATTTAAGAAATCAAACTCATCGCACCGATAATTATTTTAAGTAAAGAATCATTCAAGTATTGAATTATCTATTTTCCCACCCTAATGACTGTCACACACACACAATCATTGTGTTTATGTGTGTGCTTATTTTACATGTTTTTGAAAGCTCCCAAGTTATCAATATTAATATTCATAACGTTTAAAATATAATACTACCAACATAGAATTAATAAAATGTGAGCAGCGTTCCAATATTAATTAAATAATTACATATTACTTTCAATAATTAATTAGCTAAGTTGCGTCCGGAACTCACATGCTATTAAATAAAATATATCGTGTTCTAATTCCATCTTGAAGAAAGAAGAAAATCAAAAAGATGTTTGTTTTAGTTATATTGCTCCTTTTCAAAAGTAGCGATAATAATTAACTTATATTATTTAGAAGTAATTGTTTGATATAGCAGATACCATATGTGTTATATATGTGGATGTCATCAACTTAGTCACATAAGTTGATGACATCCACATATATAGCATATGCACTTCAAATACTTTACTCAAGTATTAACACAACTTTATAATTCCATAACTGCGTACGATTAGAGAACGAATAACAAATACATATATTTAAATAGTAATAAAAACTTGTTATAAAACTATTATTAAATCTATAAAATAAACTATTTATAATAATACAACCCACCTATTAAGGGCATCAAAGTCGCCTTTTGGGAATGGTCACTTAGCGGACAGGTTGCGTAAGCGCAGTCATTGTTGGGTACACAGATCATCTGACTGTAAACACGCCTACAAAACGCGACTATGATGCAACCCTTATAATTCAAAAAAATGTATTTATCAAGTTAAAAACATACAATTAAATAACATTAATATCATAATTCCATCACTAACACAATTCATTGCGAACTAATCTACTTACCGTTGTCTAAAACAAAATCTATCAAAACATATCCATAGATCTGTAAAAACTATACAAATAGTTGGAATGTTGAATCAGGTACAACTCATTTTGAAACATATAATTAAAACAATACTTTTGGAAATACATTCATAATAAATAGTTATACGTTGTATTTGGATTTGATGAAAATATTGGATTTTTCAATTTTTTTCTTGATGAAGATATTTCGCGACCCCCTCTGCTACTGCCCCATCCACCGTCTATTATATTTTCAAAAACTATTCGTTGTGTCATAATAAGGTATGTTAAATATATAATTTAAAAATATCTACAAATGTCCTGTGCAATCTTTTGAAATTTATTTTGCTTTTTACTTATTTTTTTACTTCCCTACCCTCCCGCGACCTACTTATGGAGGCATTGAAAAACATAGTTTATGGTTCCTTGATAAAATGATCTATCAAAAATAAATTTCTAGTCGAAGATAATTCTAGATCCAGATCATAACTGTTTCTACTTTAAACAAAAATGATTTATTATTTTAAAACAGCTTTAGGCAAACCGATATCGTTAGTATTAAAATGTCACGCATTTAAACGTGTGTCAAAAATGTCAAAAAAAACCTAAAGTAGAGTACAATCACTCACGAGGTATGTAAAGTATTAAAGGACCACGTATTTGAGTTTGCCGTGTAGTTTCCGTCTATTTATATCATATTATCTCAACAATTAAATCACAACTACAAAAGTTTGACACAAATCGTAATGAATTATCATTAATTTAAAATATACTTAATATCACGTAAAACAACCATATCATGTTATAGGATAAATAGAATATTTCAATGGAATAATATAGGAAACTTTAAGCAGTGTTACTAAATGTATCAGCAGATATCAACATAACGTAGAAAATATTGTCTACAATCATCATTAATAAGGTTATCTATTACTTGGCAAAATTTACTTATTAATAGTTAATAGATAGGATATAAAATATGTAGAAGATATATTTACTGTATATATACCAAGTTGGAGTAATGAAGATTCTGAGTTCCTTTTAAACCAGTTTGATAATCAAATTAATTATCAAATAACTTTTAAATAATATAAGACCTAAGTACTATGTCGATTAAATCGTTTCGGACCTAAAACAAACCCCCAAAAAAGTATCATCAAAATTTAGCATGAGTATTTCTCTTGAAATATAACAAATTCATGCCATCAATTTTATTTCATTCAAATAGATTATTCCATTTATGATAAAAACCATCAAAAGTTGCAATAATTTTTCGTAAGTGAAGATAAAAACCCAAAATTGTATCCGGCTCGCACGTTTTCAATCTCTTTATATAACATCTAACGTGTATTACGTTACGTATTTATTATTATGAATGATTAACCTTATTACGTATGTATTATTATGAATATTATCATACCTATATCATAAATATAGGTAATATGTGTGTCAATGGTTCACGAGAATGCAACGCATTCTTACTTTTAGTACAATGATCTAGTTTAGAATATATAGTTTAGAATATCAATTGTCGTATAAAATGCTTATAATGATACATGCTTATTCTATGATAAAAGCAATAAGGATGGGTATAAAATGACTAGGAAAAAATTATGTATATAACTGAGTAGGGACGGTACATTTGCATTCTTACATTTTAATTCGTTTTGTAAGACCGAATTATTAAGCTTCACAAGATAAATGCTTAGGATTAGAGTAATTGGGTTAAAAAAAAAGTGTTAAACTCGCAATCAATGTGCAAAAAAACTGGTTCCATATTAACAGAATCAAAAAGAAAATTACACACATCTTAAAACTATTTTGGGAATGGTAGATTCAAACATCACTTATTATATCCTTCGCAATTCTTCACTTAGATATCAAAGCCGCTGAAAATTGCTATGATCCATATTTTTTACTTCCATAGACAAAGACCATCTGGTTCGCAATCGTGTTTCCGGGATCGAGAGCTAAAACGGCAATGATATCTGTGATTTCGGTCTTAAAATGAATAAATTAAATGTAGAAGAGTATCACTTTATGAGAGAAACTCGTGTATATTCAATTGTTTCATTAAGACAAGGCGAATGCTAAGAGAGAGAGTGATATGACGACCATACATTGTATCATCCAAATAGATACTAAAATCGTTGATAATTTTTATCAAATACAAATGACATTGCAAGTAAAAAGACGTAGAAATGTTAAAGCGATTAACATAGCCCGTCTCTTTCTCATTCTAAAGACCACGTAGAAACACGTAATATTATATAATATATAAATACATTGAAGAGGTGAAGCAACAGATGGTAAGTGACCCCTACCGCCCATGGATATATACGACCAACCCCGAATAGTGAGGAGTTATAGTCTTACAGTACATAGTCAGAAGATTAGTAGAGTGCAGATCGTTTTTTATACTATAAGAAAATTTTCCATTATTAAATTTAATGATAATATTACGCAATCGAGAAAACGATATAAAAGGCCCTCATAATTGGTTGGATAGGATATCTGACCCATATGCTGGATATGATACACACAAATTATAAAGAACTCTTTCTATACACATGCAAAAATATAACCCTCCTTCTGACGCAGTCTGGGAAAAATAATACGTGCATAATAATGTAATGGTGACGGCGGTAGGCCCTCTTTACAATATTAAAAATATAACTGATCATCTTTTTACTTACAGAATCATTCGATTGCTACATATGCTTACAAATAAACGATCCTTTAAATTGTTAGCTATAATCGTTTCATCCTATCTCTACAAAACATTGACTTCTGAGATGAATCTCATAACACATATTTTATGTTGCAAAAACACCTACACACTAATAATATCATTAATACTTTTTCGTTTTGTATTGTCAATTCATTGCATCGTTATAATTGTTAAATCCATAATCAAAAATCATGTTTCCAATAAACGCATTATTAAAAGCGCCTTGTTATGTGTGTTTTGCGAGCTTTTTACGTTTGAAATACGTAATAAAAGCTCATAACATCAAACTCACCATATTCTTTAATACGATTGCAAATTTTGTATACGAATGAATTATATTATGTCAACAAATGTAGCCAAACATTCGTGTACCATTTCTCGAGTAATTAATTTGTGAAAAATAATGCGTTTATTGTGAACATGTAAAAGAGTACAAATTTAAGATCGTACAAATTCCCATTGGTTGGTTCGTTGGCTGTCGCAAATGACTAACAGGAGAGTTTCGCCACGGTACGGACTATCAACTCCCAAGCACATTCCCGCTGCCGTGTTGTAGATAGGACTACCAGGCTGAAATTGGAGAATTAATTACTTGCAAAAGTCATTATTGTTTCGATCTTTTTATAAAAGTCCCCTGATATTAAATGGTAATCCCTTCACACACCTTTAATGATACATAAACAGCTGACACTACTATTATTGGGCAGAGATCGGTGTGGGGGTGCTATTCCTTGATAGCGGATATATAAAATATGACGGCATGATAACGGCATTTGTCACTCAGTCAGATAGGCAGTCGGGTTTCAAGTTTTTAAAACATTCGATTCGTTGTAATTTATGTGTATATGGTGTAATGTACATATATGGCATGTATATGACGTGTACGGTGAGCTGAATATACCATGAATTCAAGACGGCAAAAAATTCGTACTTACAGCACCCTTATGCTTCCATTCCTGTGTACCACCAAGCTCGTGGCATTTGCTGAGCATTGGAGAAATGTTCATAGACGAATCCAGACACAGAGTGCGTCCCAATACCAATTCGTGGCGGTCTGTCTCGAACCACATCTAGAATTGGAAACAACAACATGATTAACGCCATTGAAAATGGATTTCCTTAGCACTTTGACACTGGGAAATAATATTATTTACTAGCTATGTTCCGCTAACTGAATTTGATACTTTCAAAAATATTGTCAAGTTTTAAAGGACTGCAGTAGACTGTTATGAGTGCCGTGCTCATAACAGCACATGATAGCACATAACCAAATTCCAAAAATAATATTCTTTACAAGAGCCATATGAATTTATTAAAAAAGCGAACAAACATTATTACGACGAATAGTCAAAGTAGCTCCTTCAACAGCTATGACCAACAACATTAAAAATGACCTCTTCTCACGTTTTACAATAAAGTCGTGTTTTCATTTTATTTGTAACTACCTCGACACACGCTCGATTTCAAATTATAAATGTAAATGGTTTTTCATTTGCATTGCACGGCGATGACATTTGGAAGTTATACATTTGGAAGGAAATTTGATGTGATTTTATCAATATTCGTTCAAAATAACAATACTAATTAAAGGCATGTCTTAGATAATTGCTTCGAGCTAGAAGCGAATGATTTTGCCTCATTAAAGGATAATTTTGACCGATAAAACAGGACAATAAAATAGAAATCACCTAACACAAATAAAAGCTTAGGAAAATTTTTAAATGTAACGCTACATTAACAAATATTATACAATGAGTTTCCGTACACACACATATTCATATCTCATCATCTTGGCTATTCCTAGAATAAGTCTTATTTCATTATGAAATCCTACCTATAAAAAGTTTGTATCTTTTTTATCAGATTAAAGAGCAAACGAGCGTGCAGTTCACGTGTTGGTAAGTGATGTCTGCTGAACATGGACAACTGTAAGCAATTTCACATAAGACAGGGTTCCTATCTGAAGTCGATCACAGATGCGTTGTACCTACTGTCGCGGACAAAGATGGTCGCCTCATAAAGTGATTTTTTATATATTATTTAAAATAATAATAAATAATTGACGCTCTCATATATAACACTGACTTGACACACTTTTATAAAACTATACTTTATTGACAGATTAGTTTATTAAGTTATGGGATTTATTCACCTGGTTCAATGTTCTGATGCAATTAGCGAGAATCAGCTTGCTACCCTTCGATTTGATGTCCTTAGCGCTCTGTATGCACAATGGGGTACGATGCAAGCGAATCTGGAAAGAGTCGGTGTAGTTGCGTTTCCTGGAAATATAAAAACATAATGTTATTTTTTCTTTTTTATAACGATATTAATTTCTGTTTCAAATATTGATATAGCATACTATGTAATAGGTAAGTAGTACTATTGAACACCCTTATTTATTTATGATATAAATTTATTAAGTCACATAATTAAAAATATTAACATTCTTTATAAAAGTAGAAATGCAAATGCCATCTCTAATTGTATCTTAAAAGTCATATATCGAAAACTGATCTATCTACTTCCGCGGCGGCTAACTTCACACAATGTGGTCCTTTATCCCTTAAAACTCCGGAGTTCTAGCGTCCAGAATCCTAGATCCAGCGTAATAGACTGAATCTCAAACCATTCAAGTTCAATAATAAAGGTGGTGTATGGTGTATAACTTCTGATTCGACTCTGGAAGCACCACCGCCACGTTCATTTTTACTTAACAACAGCAGTGTTATACACTGCTGTGTTCTGGTCTGAAGGGTTCCAACTTAGTGCTCAGGGGTAGCAACGCATCCGTGCTTTACCTCAGGTTAGACTGATCTTATCTGGTCTACATGTCTATGGGCGGCAGTGGCATTACCATCAAGTGGACTGCTACTCGTACAATATAATTTCTTTGGTCATTTCCCTTGGTTGACCCACCTGGAGTGCCACGGTTGGAACTTATTCTTATCCGGATCGTTGAGCGCTTGTATCCTCTTCTTAGCGACGGTATCCTCCCCGTACTCTAGCTCGGGATACACATGTTTCAGATACCAACGGAATGTTTTGCAACCGAGCCGTTTCCGCAACTGCAAACGATCGGATATGTCGCCGATGTCCGCGTGAGCCGCTGACGGCTCCTTCTCTATCACTTTAGCCTGTGAATACGTTTTTGGACTAGAAAACAAGTTTTCTATAGATAAGTTACATAGAGCTAGAAAACAGGTTTAGTTGTAATATTTTCGCCGTTCTAATGACTCCTAAACCTTTGATACACGAGTATGTGACATACATCTTCGATATATGGCAGTTAACGATAATAACGTTATCCTCTTAATTTTTTGTCAAAGGCACTAATACAAATTTCGTATGTAAAGCATCGTAATCATGTCCAATTTATTTAATGATTAGCTACAATTAGACGTGATATTATAAACTATTTTACGCATCTACAACGCAATATGGAAAAAGTTTTGAAGTGTATTCAATTTTTTCAAAAAAATACATAAGATTTTAAATCTCCCTCGGTGTAGAAGGTAGTGAATTCACAAAATGAATTGAATGTAAAATTTATGAATGTTTCATGATTTATAATGATGTTTTAATTTCATGGTTTTAATTATAAAATTAAATGTGTGGTATATTTAATTTAAATCCTAAAATAAAGAAAATTATTTGTTGACGGGGGGGAAACCTTCAAAAGGTACACCGAAGCCTTGGGAGAGACTCCGGGTTATGTGGGATTTTTACCCACTAAAACCCCCTCGGTGGCCTTCCTCAGCGTTGCAGGGGACTCCGCGATCTCCTGTGGAACGCTCCGGTGCCCCCTATCGCGGCGCCCCTCACGGGCTCTTCTCTTAGGGGACGTACACCTGTCCCCCTGCATCTTCCGGTGTCTACGGCGACATGCAGCCACACATGCCGCCGTCCTTCTCGTGATTGCTGGCTGGGCAGTTCGAGCTCCCACTCTAGCTGCCCGTAATCCCAGAAGCCCCCTTCTAGTCGCGTCTTACGACAGGCAGGGGATACCGGAGCCGTATTCTACTCCCCGGCTACAGGGGGAAACTACAATAACCCTACTTAATACAAAATAAATTATCTAATGCACGAATATCACTCACCACATATTCGTCCATCCACACGCGGGCCATCCGCATGGAGTTCTGTAGCATGTAGTCCTCCCGCTCAGTGAAGGCGTACGGACGACGCTTACGGAACACGTGGCCCACGCGGCTACATGGTATCAGCTCTAGCGAACCACCACACATCCAAACCTGCGACAAATGTATAATATATAAATGGTATTATAAGTAAATTATTATATTAATAAGCCAAAACAAAAGATTTATAGTGTTATCATTAAACTTAAAAGTAATGAAGAAATACAGGTGTATTTTCGAAATTCGATCACTGGAAACTACTTGTAAAAATAACAATGAAGGCGATCAAGCTTAAAAAAAATTGACAGAAAAAGATAATTTCTTGTTATATTATTAATAAGTGCAACAAGAGAGCAATTAAAAACATCTCTCTCGCAGCTTTGGTGTAAAATACTAAGTCACTAAAATTATATTCTAATTGAACTAAAATTTTAGAAATTAGCTAGCTGAATTTGTTCTCTAACGATCCCTTGAAATTCCTTTTCACTAGCGAAACTAATAGTAGATATCAAAATAATGTTCTAAATATGTTCTAGAATCTAGATTTTTTTATTTAATATGTTGAATCTAGATATCAAAAAACTAACAACAATTATTTCACTACCCATTCATAACATAATGGTTGAAACATTCGCAACATACCCGGAACGAGATCTCCAAATTTTCACCACCCCAGATATTCATCCCGGGATCGTACTTCCCAATGTAGTTGAAATACTCTCTGTAAACAGCAAATAAGCCGCCAGCCATCGTTGGTGACATAATGGGTCTGATAAAATCTATTTCCGCTGGAAAAGAAACATTAATTTATTGACCCAGTTTTATATCATACTAGCTATCTGTCTGACATGACAACACAATGACCAGTAAAACATAAGAATGATAGAATAACCAAGACCTCCTCTAACCTGCCCACCTTCGATCGGTACTAACCACTTTAAATTGTTCCCAAGTGGTTAAGTAAGAATACCAAAATTTTGCTTTTACTCTTATTATTCGCCAGGAAGATTTGAGTGTTACTAACATATCAAAGAACAGTGCTACGACGCAGTAATAATCCCCGATGTTATGTTAAAAAAAACATATCAGTTTATTTTTGAATCTCACATAAATATCCTAAATATAACGTAAAGATAAATGAATTTCCTCGTGTAATAAAATACATTTATTATATAATTTTCTCCCACGCAAGCAAACCTAATGTATTTACTTTTCTCTCGCTGTCTCTCTCCCTGTGTTTTTTTTTCTTTTTTTGTGTTGGTGTGTCTATGTTTCTCCAGTAGACTTGTAATTTATCTTTATTTTTAACCGACTTCCAAAAAGGAGGAGGAGGAGGTTCTCAATTCGTCTGTATTTTTTTTATATTTGATACATCGAAAATTGTGGATAGGATGAACCGATTTTGACATTTTTTTTATTTGTAAGCTGGTGCTTGCCATTGGGTGCAAGTGATGTAAGAAACCAAAATATATTTAAATTATTTTTTTACTGTTTTGTGGTATAGAAGTCCGCTTCTATTTTTTGTTAAAAAATTTTTTCACGCTTTTTAGTGATGTTACACTTATATTTGTAAACGTAAATTCAACTACAAGCATAAATGTAAAATTTAGTCCTAAGCCATGACTAACAAAACTTGTGTAAATTTTTTATAGAACTAGACTACTGCTCACTTAGTTTTATTTTATTATGTTCCAATTAACCTAATCCATCCAATATATATCCTTACAGCTCAACCAAAACCTAACACGTACTGATTTCACCGTACTGAATCCACCACCTTACAAGAGATGGTGTGTCTGTTTGTTACTCAATCACGCAAGAACCACTGGCGTGATTAACATCAAATTTTACATGGATGTAGCTTATTTACCTGATCAACTTATAGGCTAGTTTTTATTATGATATTTTGCAGTACATAAAACTCGCGATTTTCATGTCCCTAATCCTGTTACTTACACCTCAGGCTCCCTTTAGGAAGATTGTCCCACTTGAAGTGCAAGCCCCAGTTGAACCCACCGCGAACCAACGGGCTTGCAGTATACTCGAAGGTATCAGCGTTAATCACGTCGATGATAGGAGCCACGACTCGCTGGGAATACTTCACTTTCTCTCCATCCACACCTTTGGAGAGACGACTCAGCAGTGGTTCAAGCCAGTTAACATTTACTTCGACATGCGAATCTAGGAATATTAGTACCTGAAACATAACAAAATATTATGCTTACATTTTTTAAATTGTACTTATACCATTTAGTTTTATCGAAATCAATCCTGTTGCTCTCTTCAGCTTCAGGAATTGCGCATTAGGAATTTTAGCAACGGATATTTTAAAATGTTTAGTATTTTATAGAGTATAGATCAAGAAAATACTTCCACGGCAGTGCATAGACTTTTTTAATATAAATATGCATTTTATATATCACGTGATTAAAACATCACGTCAACATGCATATTCGTTAGTTGCATCACATAAAAAGGTAAAGATGAATATGCACTTATGTGGATTTCATATACACAACATACATGTGACATTCCATCACCTAAGAACTTTAATTCCGATAAAATATGATGTTAGTAATACAGGTCGGTGTACAAAATAATCGTGAGACACATGATTACCAGACAATTTCCTAAAGTAAAGGTTGTGAAGTCTTGAAGGTGGTAGATTTCTTTATCTGCCTTATAAAAGCATATTAAGTGATGTTGTGTTCTGGTTTTAAGGTAAGCTCTGGGGTAGCGACGCATCTGCGGTTGATAGGAGTCTTATCTTACTTAAGTTGTCCGTAGGCGGCAGTGGCCATGTACCTGGTGCTCTGCATGCCGTTCGTTACTTCTATGTCATAAAAAGAAGTCTATAACTAAAAAGTCTCAACTGAACGCACACTTTGCAACCACTTAACACCACGAAAATGTATTTGAGAATGCAATAAGATATTCAAATATTTTTCAACCAATTTCTTACATCTCCAAAGGCATGTTCAGCTCCAAACAGCCGCGCGCGAATAAGCCCCTCCCTTCTCTCCGTTCTCAGTAGCCTTATGTTCATTCCGGTCGCGGGCAGCTTGATAACGTTCTTACCATCTGCTTCGTTATTGACATCATCGACAATGTAATCCACCAGATTGTCGCCGTCTATATTATTCGTGTCTAATATATCATCATCTTTTTTCCGATTCATGTTCAACTCGTTCACTTCCACCATAACTCTCTCATGTATATCGTCTAAGTCACTGAAGTCGTCAACGAGAATTATTTCCTTAACGAGTGATGCATCCGATCGTTCTATTATCGAATGTACAGAACGCATAAGAGTTTCAAAGTGCTCGTTGTAGAAGCACATAATCACAGAAGCCGTTGGCAGGTTGTTCTCAAAATTCTGTACTCGACAACTGTAAACAAATATAGTTGTTGTTAATACTCAACTCATTACTGTCTTATTTCTTGGCACGTGTCCTCACGGAGTGGAAGGGGTTTAGGCCATAGTCCACCGCACGGGCAAAGTGTAATTCCCAAGTTGCAAACGACTGCACACACTTAAAAATTTCTGTTTAAAGAATACTTGGGAATGCAAGTCTCTTGTTGTTTTTAATCATAAATTTGTAATAAGCACATATTTGTTAAAAATCAGAGTCGTTGGATTCGAACCTCGAACCCGTGATTAAGAGGCCGATTAGGCTAGCACTGCTTTATATTCATAATAGTAGGCAATGAAATATGTGATATGATTGAAAGGTCGGTGTCGTCAGCGTGTGATATCGAATGTACCTGATATTTTTATATAATTTCGAAAAAGAATATAAAATTATGGCGTCGCAACAGGGCGGTTATTGGTATGGTAAACAACAATAAGTATTATTAGGCCTTAGTGTTATTTATGCACACGAATCACAAAAACGACATATACTCGACAAAATGTCATAAAGCTGTTGTTACGAGTAGTGAACGGTAACTACAACGTGCTGCTACTCTTGTAATTACCTACAAGCTACAGCTTGTAATTACAACAGTAGACATCGTTTGCGATAGAGTAGCGTCTCATCTCATATCGTCTCGCTTGATGCGTTGTGTTTTTATTATTTCACTATCGTCCACACATGATTTAGGCGGCGAAATGTGAACAGTAATAAGAAAACTATGATTTTCAAACAAATTGGACCCAGCCACGCAGTGGCATTGTGACACAATGGCATTGTAGTGCAGTTCCATTGTGATATACTTCTAGTGTGTTTAGGTCGTCCAGAGGTCGTGAATTCCTTTTTTGTGAGGTCATACATTTGCGAATCTAATATTTAGCTTGTATTTTTATACTTTAATCATAACGTATAAACTGTAACTGTAGCCTCTCACCCCATTAGTCACATTTTTAACCCCCCACATCCCCTCCTTAAGATTACAAAACACTATTATCACTATTTGGCTATTTGGATGACACAATAGTAATAATACATGTCATATGTAAATACTTACAGTCTATGCCTCGTATCAGGAATCGCCCTAAAGAACCCGATTCGTTGTGAGATAAGCGTGTTAAATGCGTGCGAGTTGTAACCGGTTTCACGAATACGCACATCTTCCAAATTGTGAACTCGACCGAATTGATAGTCTGCAATAAATTACAATCAATTGTATCTAGAGTAAACATACTAACATAAGACGTGGAACATGAAACGAATCCACCGTCTGTTCAAATGGAATATTTCAAAAATTCATGCAAGCGGTGACTGGTACCAAGTATCACTAAAACAAAAGTATTTTCATTGTATACATATTGTTTAAACATAGGCCATATTGTTATAACAGTGACAGAGGTAATGTTGACTGTCAAAATGCAAACCATTAATTTTAATTAATTAAAATATTTTTATATTTTTCATTTACCCCACACCCTGCAATAACATTATATTTGCTGAAAGTGTGGGATGATCAAAGATACACGACAATCTAAAAATAAGTTGTATGAATAGACTATTTTCAGTTCAAAATGTACATTGAAATCAATGAAGCTATTTAAGCTTGTATGAAAATTTCCACCCGCATTTAGCAATTCACGTGGGCTGCATCGACTTACGGATTAAGCAACGTATTTCTGCTTACATCTATAAATAGATACCTGTTCAACGAAACTCAGTGGCCATCTATAATTACCTATTTTTAGAAAATCTTATATTCCATTTTTCGTTTTATAAGGAAAATACTTTACATTATCATGCTACTAATGAACTATATAATTACAAAAAAATACAAATAAAAGTAATCAGATATTTTCTTGATCAAAAAGTCTTTTAAAAGGCTTGAACAAAAATTAAATATCGGATTACAATTTTTCATTTACAATAAAAAAATCTGTAAGCTAAATATGATATGCAAAAACAATATAGTTTACAAAATATAACACATATAATAAATCTACTATTCACTAACTAACATTCGCTTTTGTAACAAAGTACTTATAACAATTTCTTATACTAATTTTAGTGAAACATCGGGAAATACATTATTTCTACGATAAAAGTGTGAAAAAAAAACAAGCCCATGCCACGACCACTACATAAACCATTTCATCTCATGTAATAACAGTATGGTGGAATTAGATGTCAGTTATCAGAAATATAATATAATATAGCTGTCGTGTAAAATAATATTCTTTTAAGCACCTATATCCTTTTGTGCCAAATTAATATTAGTTTCAAATTAGCCCTCGTTATAATAATTATAAGGCTTAATTTTTTACTTAACCTGTTTGATCGCTATTTCTGACTGTATAAATTTGAAAAAAAAATATTAACAAAATTTAACAGCAAAAACGGTATGAAGCGAGACTTCACCGCTATCCATCTACAAGTTCCCCAGCGAAATCATGCGTTATTCACATTTACAGCGAAATAATTATTATACCATTTGTTCACATAATAAAATTTCCGAGTTAACACATACTTCAATTAATGAGATATGATTGACAGCGGGGACAATGACATAAGATTTTACCGGTACTTAGGGCTCAGAATAATAACCTAGAGCAAACCGTGCCAGCATAAAGTTTCATTTACATCTACAGACATAGAGCGTATCAGACACGTTCCTTGGCAGACAAAATATATTCACAGCTATCGTAACACGGCCGCGCAGATACAGGCCCTGCCTGTCAAAACATAGCGTATAAAAAAATCTTTACATCTGGGATGAAAAACATAAAGATGGTCCCCTAGCCTAGGCAAATTATACAACAAAAAATGTTGACAGGACTTTGTGAAATATTCTTTATGTCCCTCATTTTACATTATATGTCTAATATAATCAAATTATCCATCATTGTCCACTTGTTGGACACGTGTCTCCTCTAAGTATGAGAAGGGTTTAGTTTAGACCATAGTCTAAAACAATGACTATGGTGGTAGACTTTACAAAAGCTTTAGCCAGCAGCAAATACTCTCAGAGGACTAAGGATGTTAGCACACCAAAATCTAAAATCACGTACTAAATTCGTCAGAGGGCTCAAGGGGCGCAACATTTCAAAAATAACAGGACAAAAGCCTCCTCTCTTCCCCAATTACTAAAATCTAAATTAATTAAATTATCGGTGGCATTGTAGGGTACAGCGTAACACATTCTTTCACTTTTGAGTTATTTCAGAGACTGCTTTCCTCTGTCTAAAAAAATCTTTTTGTCGTTGTTACAGTCTACCTGCGGCTGAGAGAAACATAGACATAACGAAAATCCAGACAACGAAAATATCCTCAGGGATGTGGTTTATTTATTTACAATATTTTACTGCAGCGATAAAACATCTGTCATCGTTAATTTCTTTAAATGAAATATAGCTTGTATTCTAACCCGACCTTTAACATGGAAGGCTATCATTATTTATATTAAGGATGATACATATATTTTATTAGTACGCTTAAATTGTGACAAGACAACATCAGAATAGAACAGAAGAAAAGTCAAAATCAATGCATGACATACATACAAAACTATTTTACAAATTTATCATTCTATTTCAGTACGAGCATTGTAAGTTACAAAACAATATTAGAGACTGCTGAGATAAAAAAAAAACATGAGTTCAAAATGTAATTGCTCTAAAGCGATCAAATAAATAAGGCAATGTCGCTGGAGTAAAGTTATATGATTAAAATCGCAGGTTTATCTCATTAATTCTTCATAAATTGCCAAGTTACACCCTGTATTGATAATGATTTAAGTGTCAAACGGTACCAATTTTGGGAAAATATAGCACATTCATACACTTTTACCTCAGCGCCGCTTTTGTCCTAAAGTACTGAGAAAAGGATTAGGTTTATTTATAGTCTTCTTATACATTCCCACGTAACGCCTACACTCATGATATTCTCAGCAATCTATAATATTTTGTATATTTTACCCCAGCTAGCCACAGGAATCTTGTCGACATGATCAATATGAATTATTTTTCTCATCATAACTTTCTTTTTTAGAGCAGCATAATTGTTTTCCTTCTTCATTTGCTTCCAAATCTTTTTTAGTTCTCGAGGATCCACTTGTAACAAATTCCCAATATGAGGAGCAACAGCGGAGTCCACTGTTGAGAAATAAATTTGCAGTCTACATTCACAACAGCATTCATACATCAACAACAACAAAATACATTATACCATTGTTATACTTAAAAAAGTATCCATACATGTGGAGAGGCTTAATCATGTGGTGTGGCTTGAATCATAATTAAATAAACTTTATCTATTTAAATTATGTTTTAAATTTTATTATTATTGCATACTTTATATACTTATAGTTTCTCATTTATAAAATCCTTTAAGATTCTCCTTTTCACAACATTATTCAATTTGGTTGCCAAAGTAGAAAGTGAACCATGTCATATTGTTGATATTACATGAAGTGTTAAATAACTCTTGAGGTAAGATATACCCAAATTAGTATCTGTCTCTTTCCTCAAATGATTTAACGTTTACTACATTAACCACCTGTGCTAAAACCAGTATCAGACTTCAAATAAACTTGGGAATTTTTTACCAGTTACTTGGCTGCCACGGCCTAAAGGTCCCACTGTTGGGCAGCGGTCCCACCCCACATCCGAAGGAGAACTGAAGGATACTCCTATATGTTGCTATATTACATATTACTGGAGAAGTTGCGGGTTAGTGGGCCAAGCCACGTCGGATGTTCGTAAACCACTCATAAGGCATCTCATAAGGTTTAACTATTACCCTATGATAAGCCTATGATACCTTCAGCTCACTATGAAGCATGGAAATAATATATTTGCAAATAGTGTTCATCCATCCAACATCTGGCCGTGCTCAACATTATATGATCGGTTAAGATCAACGAAGATTTATCGTGCTATCTGCATTTTGCAAAATTATGTAGTCCTCACCATCCAAATTTTTAATATGCAACTTAATGTTTTTACGAGTACAGGAAAACACACTTAAGTTCTTGCTTTACTTGTATTATTCCTATAAGGATATTATTTATAAACTGGTTTGTGTGATATACTCAGTGCATTTAACAATTATTGCATGGTTTTAAGTTAAATTATACATGTTCTGAAAAAATTCACTATCAATTATTCATTTATAAATTAATTTATCTTATTCATTACGAGATTAATAGCAATTATGTTTAAAGAAACAAATTGTGTTATCATAAATGCACTATTAACTTAAGTAGTCTTAACAAGCACACTACACATGTAATTATACCATATAAGAAAATATAATAATTTGGTATTGTGTTCACATATTACATTATTGTCACACAGCTGAGCACAGATCTACTCTCAGAGTTAGAGAGATTTAGTTTATAGTTCACACTTTGAGTTCTTTTTTTTTTACAGAACTCTCATGTTTCCCTACACCATAAAGTGGTGGTATTTAATTTTGTAAGCATGATAAGGAATTAAATTTGCGAGCTTTGATAACTTACCAAGTGATTCACGAGCTACAGCTTCAGGAACCACTTTTCCCTGGTTTTTCATATCACGGTCTTCGACCTTATTCAACATCACTTCATGGTTATGGTCCAAGTTTTGCTTTTTCCATGTCTTGCCTATATCATCATTTTGCCTTGGGATGTCATCCAGAAGGTTCTTGCCTTTTAAAGATGCAATGGATTTATCATTATTTTTAATACGATTCTTCTCCTCCGCATTGACTAAATATTGCATTTTCCGATCAGTACTACTTATGGTGACTTCATCTTAAATTAGTAAAAATCAATAATGGTATGTTAATGGCATGTAGTTAGTGTTTTAGTTACAGTTAATGATCCAAACCAATTATTCTATATCATTAACTTTCATTTATATGGATTAATTCATGGTATGGATTTATACTTACATAGGATGGACATATTAGTGAAGTTGAATGAAAAGCATGTTTTAAGCATAAAATTAATTATTGCATGGGACTTGTATTATATAGTAGACAAACAGATCGACGTAGACAAAATGAGTATAGTGTGACCAGAGAGGACCCACTGCACGCACCTATATCAAACAGCATCAGTACTTGTTCTCGAAGCAGGTCTTGTGTTTTGGTAGAAGATTGTGGTTGCCATCTCATTTAAATGGAGAACTTATGGGTAAAAATGCAACTGTGATTGACTTCAGAATCCCTATTCTATATGAAGTTGCTTACAGATGTCCATGGGTGATTGTGTTACGTGGACTGATGACATGAACATTTGCCATTTCAATTGAATAAAAAATATATGTAACATTTGTAGAAAAACTTTTCGTAACAACACTGATATTAGTGATAATTATTGGTAATCATTTTGAGGAATATGACCCATATTCAACAATAGTGCCATAGAATAGGGGTTCTTAATATTTTCATAATAGTGAATCATTAACATTTTCTTTATTTATATTTTTCTTTTTATAGTATGGAAGTAGCAAATGAGCATGCAGCCCACCCGACGGTAAGTGGCTTCTGCCGCCCCACTTATGTAATTAGCCCTAGGTAAGACCAAATTTTACCTAAGGTTAGCCACAATTGGGTTGCTATCCCTGAGGACTAAAATGGAATGCCTCGGAAAAGTATGTCTGCCTTACCCTTCAGACCAGAAGACAGTAGCGCATAACACTGCTATTATGAGGCAGAAATAGGTGTGGCAATAGTACTTTCAGAGTTGAACCACAAAGAGCTCTACAAGCTTCAAAATTTGTTATTGGTCTAACCACTAACTGTCTAACATTTGGCATTGCAGTTTAAATGTGACAAATGGAAAACGTGAATAACTAATCTTAATTTAACTTTCAAACCCACTGGTCCGCAGACAACTAGTTCAATAGAACTAAAGAACTAAATAAAGATCTTCCTGTTATGCATGTATTGTAACAATATTTTCCCTTCACTGCTTAACATCATATTTAACTTATTAAGTTGCCTTGGAGATATCAGACTACAATGCTTGGACTAAAAGAAATCCTCCAAATAAAGGTGAGACGGTCGTACATCCTACTAAGCAATTACATGTTTAGTTTTAATGCTACAATTTGACAAATTAATTCAACTTTATTTTAGTAGAATACCATTATTAGTGTTTTCAATGACTTTTATTATTATTATATACCTAGTGTAACTACTGCCTTTAATGTAGGATTATTGTTGTTAATTTATTTTTCCTTTCAATTATGTGCCTTATTTATCATACATGCCTTTATAGTTTGACTACAGAGACACAACCACCACATTTGTTTTTTTGCCTAATAACAGCATTACAGAGCATTGCTGAATTGAGGTTTGAAGGATGTGATCAATTAGACACTTATTCAGTGTTCCATCTTAGCCTCAGGAGCAGCACCACACCTGTGACCAACCTTTGTAAGAGTAATCTTATATAGGACTGATAGGGTTCATGGACGGCAGTGGCCGCTTACCATCAGGTAGACTACATACAAATGTAGCAAACGTTCATATTATTATAAAAAAATGCAGTTGTCTTCTGATAAGAGTATCAGTATGACATGCGAAGTAGAGACTTCGTATACAACCTATCGCAGTCAAAACATGCATTATTCTTAAAATATATAAAAGTAGACATTCATTTTCATCTTCAATCGTGTTTGAAGACGACGTAAACGAAAAATCAATACATTCAACAAGTGACTTTTACAGCAACCTAAACAAGTTTTCTGTACCGATACGACCGTTCAATTAATGAAATAAAAAAAATATGAATTTTGGTGTAAAATGGTTTTTGGGACAAAAACTTACCACTCATATTCAGAATCCAATACAGGTACAATGATATGGTCCAAGTCATCGAAGCGAACAATATGCCCCAAAAAAAAGAATTATTCAACCTACGCATTGTAACTCTTTTGCACAGTATCGTTTTTAATTATGAAACAATGTTATTTTTTATTATTTTTACGTAATTATATTTTTGAATATTTTACTTTTTGTATACGTATTAGCATTTCGAATTCCAACACTTATCACGTAGTATAATTTTCGTAAATTTTTGCTCACGTATTACATGACATAAACCAGAAATTAGAAACCGACAGAAATGTTAAAATTCGATTTATCGTAGTAAAATACTACATAATATTAAATGCAACGTTTCAGTAACAACAACAAGACCAACGAGCGACAGCCCACCGACACAAAAATCAAATCATACTAATCATAGAATCCAGAGATGTCAACTCAAGTCACGAACTCGAGTTGCGCTTTACTCGATATGACTCGAATTCAATCTTGCAAAACTCCGGTTGAAACTAGTTAGAAAGATCGGGAGAAAAACTCTAAAGTTTGCTGATTATTTAAATTACTCTATTCAATAATCACATTTATCACAAATAATGTATTCAGCTATGTTTGATGTTATTATCGGATTATCTTTTGTGAGTTGTTAATTTTACTATAAGTTTTAAGTTGTTATTGTTAGCTGTTTATAAGTGCTGGAATCTTTAATACAAGGGAATTTTAATACAAGAGAAGAGGGAAATAGTTTTGAATAAAGAAATAAGGAAAAAGGGCTGGGAAAAACATGGTTTACTTTTGATCAAGAGTAAAACATTAAATAAGCACAACCTCTACAGGATATTATGTAGTCAACACTAAATCTGTTATTAATACTATAAACTGGTAACACTGCTTCGATCAGCTTACTCGAGTTGCGCTATCCGAATTTAACTCAAGTGAGGGGAATTTCAACTCCGTCCGGTTAACTCGAGTTGTATTTTCTCCGAGTTACCCCATGTCTATCATCGCTTACACAGTAAGACTTGTCTTTTCATAATAATAAACATACATAAAAATAGGCAATCGATGTATTGATATTAGATACTGTTCAGTTTTGAACTCATTACCGATGTTTTTGTCCGATAATTTATCGCACAAAGAGATAGAACGAATGAACCTGGTCCTGGTTTCTATATTATCTTTTTAGTTTGTATTTTATCTCATGGACTAAATTTTACAATCGTACCTGATGACTTCAATATACCCAAATACCTAATCAGTCAAGTTACGTTTCAGTATTTAGTATAATTGAATAGTTATTCGTTAGTTTTATGTACAACTATATTAAATAAATAAATGTGATGTATATCTTGTCATTTAAAAATATTAAAATAAAACTTCGTTATGAAATTTAATTTTGTTATTTTCCTGTAATATTAAATATTGTCATTCCGTTTGTGAGTAAAAAATATTGTTAGTTTATGTACGTATTCTGTAAGGGTCTTTTAATTTTTTGTATGTAATTTATAGGAAACAGTGATTCTTTTAAAACCGACTTCACAAAAGGAGGATTTTCAATCAATTTTTTGTAATACGATTTCAAATTTCTAAAGCAACGTAAAGTTGATACAGTCTAACGTCCACAAACGATCGACGCGGACAACTTTTTAATATTCTGAGACAAATTCTCGCATATCTTTATTATGATATTAAAGTCGCGCTGCGTACCGGCGCAGGAAGGACAAAGTGGACAGTCAGAAGCTGTAGTACAAAATAAAAGCGTGGATGCGTCTTAACGTGTCGTCCTGTTGACGAAATGAAGATCTTCCAGGCTTCAGACAAACATAATCAGGTACTAAAACAAGCAAGGCCGCACTTGACAGGCGGGACTGCGGTTACTTTCGTTTTAAAAATTAGAAATGTGGCGGAAGGACTGCACTTGGGAGTAAATGAGAGACTACTTACGAGGTTTTTTAAAAATCTATATAACTATTACAAAATTGGTAAGTTAATAATTTAAAAATTTGCTAGCCAACTAAAACTATATTTTCTCCCAAGAATTTATACGGAGGAATAACTAAGTTTGAAGGCGCTGGTCCCTTACGAGCCCTACCTATATTATCAAAATGACTTCCGTGACAAGGACAGTAAAAGCCTCCCGGAAAGTCACCCGAGTTCGGTATGGGTACACAGCCTAGATGGGTACATACACCGATTACAATAAGCCACTCCGGCTTTACAGTCCGTTTATCCGGAGCCTCGGGATCTCTTAATGAAGATAATGGTGTCTGATTCTCTGCATCAATTTCTGACGCCAACCTGTTCTTGACGAACAGCGGTTTTCCTCGCCATTTAAAAGAAAGACATGCCCCTGGAGCTACTCTTGATACATCTATTTCAATCGTAGCCAATGCGAGAACATCTTTAGCGGCAGCCATATATGATAAAAAATGTATCAGCTCGGTTTTAGTGCCGTACATTCCACCCATTAATCCAAAAAATCCGAAAATGTAAGTCAACCCCGGTTTCTCATCACCTGAATCGTAAGATGTCTTTGAAACGTCTATGTATTTTTTTTTCCTGTATGGGTCAAAATTCGGGAACTCTAGGTCACGGTGCAACTTAGGATACTCTTTTTGGAATCGAACTTGCGTCCACCACGGTCCCCATTTATTTATGTATGTAGTACATGGTGTAGCCAGGAAATTCATTGATTTATTTTTACATATATTTTGATTATGCGATGGGGCGTTAATGTTCACTGAGCATGATTTTAAAATATCCCTACAACACGGTGTTGTCCATAGCGTGATACGTCCATAGCCCGCAGCACAGCCAGTAGTTATTAAATTCATCGTTTCTTTGTCGTGTTCAATGTTGTACGATCACTATTTAACTCAGAGCATAAAATACATATATTTAATATTTTGACAGGTGAAACAAGTATGTCTCGGTTTTGTTTGACACAATGAAACAAAAACCTACATAAAATATAGATAATATTGACAGGGTCCACAGCTTAATTTACTATTGACATAGTTTTTAATTCCTTCACTATTGTTCTAGAACTTAAAGTATTATAGGTAGTCTAACAATCTTGTCTTTAAATTTTGCAAACATCCTTGAGGATGCTATTTGAAATTCTCGCCATCTTCAAAACCTCATTTTACATCTATGAGCTAGGTAGTACACGTATGTACCATCAGTGGTTACCATTATTGCAATAGAAGTACTGATTTTAGTTTTAAACTAGGCTAGTTGAATCACATCGAAATAATACAATGAAAAAAACATTATTTTAATGTTCTTTCGTATACTTACTTGTTATTTGGCCTAAACAATTTGAATACATCAATATTCATTCAAGAAGGTGGTGGATGGTTGTAGAATTCCATTTTTATTACTATCACTCAAAAAGAAAATGCGCTCTCCGCCATATTATATGTATACAGTTGTGTCGTAACTTAATACATAAACAAAAATGTAGGGTTTAATGGATATTGTTAAGGGTGCCATAGGGTGCAATAGGGTGCCGTTCACGTCGGGGTGACCAATGCGTGTGTTGAAATAATATTATAGCAGGTAAGTCACCTGTGTTACATACATAATAAATACTTTGCTTATGAAACAATTACTTATCGCTAATAGGTCACTTTATCCACCACAATATTATTCATCCTTAATATTTACGGTTGCTTGCTGTGCTGCTGACTGTAGCTAGCTTTACCCGTTTCTACTAAGCTTTTTTTTTATAGTGCGGAAGTAGCAAACGAGCATGCAGCTCACCTGATGGTAAGTGGCTACTTCCGCCCATGGACATCTGTAATTAACCCTAGATAAGATGAAAGTCTCATCCAAGGTTAGCCACATATGCGTAGCTACTCCTGAGGACTAAGATGAAATGCCTCGGAAAAGTATGTCTCCCTTACCACACCCTTCAGATAAGAACACAACAGAGCATAACACTGCTGTTATTACTATAAGCTCCTACGAAAAGCACCTAAGCAGAGCGTCACTAGGAATGTTTAATTAAATATCATTTTAAAACATTAAGCAGACACACCGACAGTTGCATTTCATAGTTACTGGTTTATGACTAATGCAATTATTCAACATCTATTAAGAAATCGTTAGGTAATAAAGGTCAGAATACGTGATACGACCTGATAAACATGGGCAAGTATGAGAAAGCAAGTCCACACAAGGTACCATCGAAACTGCAAACTTCAGCTATAATGACATTCAAATCAACGCCCATTGATTGACCTACTTGGACAGCGTGTTGAAGGAAATTATGAAGAACTTAATGTATTGTAAATTGTAATAACCCTGTTCAGTTTCGTGTGATCACCGGTTGGACTGACACTCCTTGCCGGTGTTAAAACAGTACGTGTTGTACAACCAAGACGAATCTTTACTATAAACATTCATATTAGTGACTAGTGTCAAGGCTCGATGACGTAACTCGTGAAAGTCGAGACAGTGGAGGTGGTGGTCGCATACACCTTTAGTTGCCACTGGGACAAGCGTGCAAGTAAGTAATGTTGATATATTTTGACGTACCACACTGTTTTTATTTTTTAAATATTTTTATGTATATTATTGGACATCACAATTATTTAAATATATACATAGTACTCACATGTGTTTAGTATTTAACAGTTTTTCTAGTTCAAATATTTTTTAATTGTGCGTTTTTTTTAAACTTACCGACTTCCACTTTAGTGGAATGTTAAGTTCATTCGATGATTTTTAACTTAATAAAATAACCATTATTTTATTCTGCCCTATATCCAATACCTATAAAAACGGCAAAAAATAACGGTTATATTATATAATACCTACTTACTATTAGATGTCCTAACTTCCGCGTACGTATGATACAGGATCTAATTAAGTATCTATTGTTTTAGCTTTATTTGTTTTATTGAGTGATCTGAACGCAATGCGAAATTAATTATACGAGCAGACCCGTGCCTACTTCGTTAGGCATTTTATTTTTTTGGGATGGTTCTTAGTACTAAATGTTAGGGTTTATTATCCAACAGCCAAAAGGAGAGATATATTTTTACTGCGTATGTAGGTACATATGTATCTATTTGCATGCCAATTTGGCGATACATGTATGGTCTATTATATAAAATCTTGGTGTAATTACCTTTGTTTGTTATTGTAAAATGATTATGATTGATTATGTTTATTTTAATTGTTTAATACTTCTTTGCGTACAATATTTGATTATTAAATTTATAGTTTTTCTGCATATCCAACCCGAGATAAATCAACATTGAATATATCTGACTATGGGAAAAACACTCTGTTTTAAATTAATGCCTCCTCTTGTTCCGTACCATCATCTATAATAATACGACAAAAATATCACGTTTGTTGTATGGGAGACCCTTAATTATTTATTTTATTCTGATCTCATTACTTATTTTAAAAATGAATATAGATAAAACTAAACTAAATATTCTATGAATATTTCAAGCGTCTACTTGTTTCCGTTATTAACATCGAGCATAAAAATCACATGTGTTGTATCGGAGCACCATTAAATATTTATTTTATTCTGCTATTACTATATGTTGTTATAGTGGCAACTGAAATAAATCATCTGTGAAAATCTCATCTGTCTGCCCATCATGGTTTATGAGATACAGCTTGGTGACAGACAGACGAACAGACGGACACCGGAGTCTTAGTAATAGGATCGCGTTTTTATCCTTTGGGTATGGAACCCGAAAAGCTTCTAACAGAAATACCACCCAACATACCTATACTATATACCTATCTAAATACCAAGTAGTTTAGGAGACCATAGCAGACAAACAACGTGACATATTTGAGTCAAGCTACCCTATCTTTCAAGTTGGACCAAGCTGCACACGGTGTGCAAATTTGATTGATAACGATTCATTAGTTTAAGAGTCCATAGCGAACATACAACGTGACCCGTAATTTTGTATAAGATAAAAGCTATCCTATCTTTCAACTTGGATCAAACTGCGTACGGTGTGCAGATTTGATTCAAATCGGTTCAGTAGTTTAGGAGCTCATCGCGGACAAACAACGTGACACATAATTTATATATATTAAGATTAATTTCTGCGAAATTCTGACAATAAAAATGCAAGCTATTAGTTATCTTATCTCTTTTTTTTTTGTAATTATACAAATATTTAAGTACTAGCTGCGTAATAAATATTGTACATAAGCATATGCTTAAACGCTCGATAGCTTCATAAATACTTTATTCGGTTGGATATTTATATGTATATTTCCGATTCTGTTGCAAGCGAAGAGAGAACTTTGCTTTATATCTCATACAGATATAGATAATCATAATTATATGTGGATCCACTATTGACTATACACTAAAAACATACAAAGTTATTTGTTTCATAACTACGGTTGGTAATAATTATATGATACACCCAAATTTGATTTTACATTTTATTATGTACAAGTGCCTTGAAACCTTTTCTAAATCAATTCAGTCATAACAAAGTAGATACAAAATATATAGACGTCTTCCATAAATAAAATATATTTATCAAAAAAAAAAATCTACTCACAATTAGATTTGATTTGCATATGTATTTGCTACGACCATGAAATACAGCCAGAATTCAAGGAATACTGTTATAATCAAAATCCCTAGTATTATGGTAACCAATGAAATCTTACTTATTATGCAAGCATCGGAAACAAACAAACATGAGAGAGGTGCACCTATTGCTGCCATTATGATGCCCATACACATGATAAAAATTATCAGCACGGCTGTTCCTATGATTCCTCTTGACGTAGTAGTTACTCCCAAGAAAAGGATAACGTTTCCTATTGTCAATAGAAGTGATGTTAATCCAATCGTGAGGAGAAAGGCCTTTCTCACAGACTCATCAACACTATCACGATTTATATAATCACCTAAGGCGCTTTTTTCTATCAGTCCATATAAAATCATACCAGTCAATCCAACTCCTCCCGATCCCATTCCGATTAAGGAAATTAAATATGTTGCGTACTTTGGAGGAAAGGCACCGAAGCATCTTACAACTTCGGGCATATCAAAATCCATGATGATCTGATATTTTTATGATTCACTCAGGTATAATTAATGTTGATTTAGATTTAATGAAATATTATGCTGAACTTGGTACAAGGTACACTGACATTACAATTTGGTTTTTGTTATTTGTCATTCACTTTTTGTCAAGTCAGAAATTGCTGCAATAATGGTCATCAATGTTAAAAAAGAATAAAGAGTATAGATAATTGTTTGCATTTCACCTTTGCCTTTAGGTAGAGGGGGCGAAAGACAAGATTTTACCGTTTTTTTCGTCAACTTAAATCACTTAATTGTGGGCGGCGAAATTATCTTCGGCCCCGGGCAGCACAAATCCATTCTACGCCAGTACAGACGACTGTTGGGGCACATCGGTATGAAGTAGATAGATAGGTACTTATATCAGTAAAGTTCTATGTCTTTGCTTGAAAGTCGCGTTAACTCTGCTAGAACTTAGAGACAGACGTTAAAAAAATATACTCAGGTGTATATTTTTCTATAGGACTAATGGCCCCGAGCAAAGATTATCATGCCATATTTTTTTATCTTGACAATACGGACCAGAAACATGCTGGAACAACCCTCTCAGGAAATTTCGATGTAATCAGTTTAACGATTTCTACAAACACGTCTAGGTACATAAGCGAACAATGCAATTCTAAAGCAGAGCGTTTGACTCTGCTTTAATTATTTTTAACACTTTTCCAAATGTTATTGGCTCTATACTACACTTAATTTTTTTTTTATAATTTTCAGAATGTTATCGATGACGTTCTTCTTTGTAGTCGCCATCGGGTGTATCAGAGCAGCTCCAGCAGATAACCCTGTACGAGTGGATTTGCCAGTATACGATCAACCTAAGACTGCACCAGAACCAGTCCTCGCCAATCCCTTGGAAATTGAAAACCATCCTTCGCCCAAAAAAGTTAACGACAATTCCTTCGGCGGTCTTTTCGCGCATTGGGACAATAAATTAGAAACTAGTACCCCAAAGGTATAATGGAAATTTATTTAGGCATTCAAGCCAAAGGAAAACTTCAAAAGTTATCTTTTTTTCATTAACATTAAATCCTGAAATAAATTACCTTCACATGGAAGCAGACTTTTAAAATGACTATTGGAATTTTTACTGAAATATATATATTGCTTTACAAATTTACAAAACACTGCGACTTAATTGTAAAACTTACATCAATGCGTCTGCATGATTTTATATACTTTTATTAAATGTAAAGAAACGGTAACTCTCGGATGTAATTTATGTATTATATTAAGATATAATCCTTCCGATATTATATTACTCTGCTGTTAAAATTACTTTACACCAAATGCACCATTATCTGGCTAGGTTGGTTCAATTAACTACGGAGGAGGACCTTTCTCAGCACCGGTAACAACCCTTGAAGGCGCGCTGCTAGAAACAGAGGGCTTAGGTAGCAAGACGCTCTCCGTTAAAGAAAATATCCAGGGAGTGGTCGCTGGGTTGTTCCAGGTAAATCATATTAAAATATACCTACAGAGGATGTTATTTCCTAGCTAAGGTAGATGGTGAAATCAATCATATTGAAAATAATCGACATAAATTCGAATAATTGATTAATTAAGACTTAAAATAGTCTTTTTATTTTACTTTCTCATTGATCATTACTTTACAGAATCCTATAGAGAAATAACACAGGGTATGCTTTTATCAAGATGAACTCGTTCGATTTCCGGCTACTGAAATAGATACCTATTATACAAATCGGGCTTCGTAATTTCTCACTCGTTCCATATAAACCGATGTATACCGATATTTTATTTTTTTGCCTTTATTTTTTTTTATATTCGTATTATTTTTAAATATGCATCCATCCACTCGACTACTTACTGCGTTTTCATTTTCCAGCCTAAACCGATTGTAGACACTATACAGGAAGAAGAAAAATATGGCAATGATGGTGACAAATTTTACGATACAGGCAGAGCCATAATTGGCGGCGCTTCCACCGTTTCAAACTTTGTCAATTCAATATTAGAGGTATGACATTCAGAATAACATGTTCTTAGAATATTCTCTTAAATTGTTAAGATATAAAATCGTGGAATAATCGATCAAAAAAATATCTACGATTGCAAGCTAGTGATTGTAATTCTATACCTAACAATGCTAATTTCGTACAAATTATATTTAATATTTATGATACCAACATGTTGAATCTTTGTCTATCTGTACGGATTAAGCACGTAGAACGGTTTTTGACAAAACTTCCCGCAAATGAGTAGGTAATACTTAAAAACAATGTTAACAGCAGTTGGATCATAGGTAGGCTATTCAATAACGCAATTAAAGTAAATATCGCAAAACATCAAAGAAACCAGTGATATGTCTCTTAAATATAAAACATTGATTACTTTCAGGTACCAGGCACTATAATCAGAAAGATAACAAGGGCAGCCACAGAAAAACTGAACAATTTGGGTGGGAAGCTTATAGGATTATAACTTGCATGACATTCTGATGCAGTGGATATCACCTAAAGCATGTATAATGTTATGCCTTAGCCATTTATCCAATTAGTCGGGTCAGTCAGGTTAGGCCATGCTTATTTAGTTAAACCCACTGCAGCGTTGGATGTTTTAATTTAAAGCGTTTTAATTTAAATGAATGTAAATAATTTGGTTAAATTGCAGTTACAGATGGGGTTAAATTTTTTTCTGTTAAAAATCAAGTACAAGTATTTTTATAATGTATAGTTCGTTACATAGTCTTTATTTTATAACTAAGAAGGTAATTAAAAAAAAAAAACACCAGTAAGGTTTAATCTTTATTCAAAATTGGTTTCACAATATGTGGCCGATTATATCATTAAATTATTACATGCAGGACCGTTTAGGCCTTAATGAAAATTTTTATTCTACATATTATATAGTAATTATGTGATAAATACCTGGGATATTACCTTATAATTTTAACGATATACTCAGGGAAACAGACAATGTTGTACAACAGAGTGTAGTTATCAAGGGGAATATATAATCGTAATAAAAATAATATAAACTGCCAATACGAGGAGTATCCAATATTTTTATATAATAAGATCTCTACTTTAAAATACTTATGTAATATATAAGGTAAACCACCCGATCTTTCACGATACTACGAAAACATATAATCGCAATATACGTGTAAATATATATATTGGTACGACCATAGTGTGATTATTGACGGACACCAGCACCCCACACCAGCATGTAATCAACATACCCCTATATATGATATTAATACTTCATGTTGTTATCTATATGTTATTTGTACAAATAAATAATATTTTCAATCAGGGCAAAGCAATTTGATGATTTACCCTACATATCAAATTCTTATTCCTACCTCCTACCTCATTACAAGTACCTCATTACATAGAAGTTTTAAATTTACATCAAGATTTTTAAAATACTTTACTATATGTAAATTTACCTTCAAAAATCTAAAATAATTCCCATATTAGTAATGTTATGTCAGAAAATGACCTACCATATATTTCTTTTGACGTGAAAAATAATATTTACAATTTATTATTTACTTGTGTGTTTTAATGTGAACTGTAATTCATTATAATAAAAAATTAGTACCTACAGAGAGGTTTAAGCATTTAATTCATTCGATGTATCCATTGTTTAATGTATAGGCGTGAAGATTAAACGAAATAAGTGTTTTCGGCGAGTGTTCTATATTACGATAAAGCTTATCTAGTGAATATATAATCGAATAAACTCAGTGGATTTACTGTACATCACCTTTGAAGAAATTCCAATCTCTAAAATCTACGGATACATTAATTATATTTTTATTCAAGTCTACGTAATAATGGTGACGTATATATATAGTTCAAACGAGCATTCGTGAAAACATCAAGTATAGTTAAGTTTACAGAAAAAGCTAAATCTAATTTTAATATTACCGAAACTGCGGTCAGCCCCAAATTTTAAGATACCTGCAACCCGACCAATACAGTAATCCCATCATTACAATGCTAGTTTTTTTACGCATCTATTTTAATTTATATGGATATCAATAATATATACCGATTAAATATACGCGTAGCGTACTCTAAGACTTATATCTATGTAAAATACTAATAATAATATTATATTCGTGGACCTAACTTATGCCCTTAAACAGTATTTCCCTCAGCGACAATAATATTCATAAAAGATTTATTTAAGTGCTCTAATTTTAAATATATCTCTTTATATAATAGCATTTTTATTAAAATAAAATGTTTTAATAAAAACTTAAGAATGAGAACATCGACGACTTCATCTGTTCTATAGTTCCTATAATGTTCCTATATAGTTATATAGTCCGTGAATTCTATTAAAACTGTGTTAGTATTAGTTTCATATAATACTACCTGTTGGCAGTCAAACGCATATTTGCGAATTCATTAAGAAAATTTCAAACTGTTACTCTGATATTATTTTATTTATTAGTATTCATATTTTGACAATGCAATATCGATTTTGATAGTAAACAGTTTAAGTCAAATAGATGGTAGTGTTGGGGTCAAAATTTTAAAAAATGTCACAGAAGATTAGTAAATGATTAAAATCTTCAATATATAGAATAAAAATAACAACGAGGTATTTATTGAAATGTCGGATAATTAATGCAACTCAATTTTCCCTTATAATACTGCTCTGCAACTAAAGTTAAGTAAAACGAATGTAACAACAGCACAGGATAATAACAATAGGGGTCAAGTTAAACAAAAACAATAAAATAAAACATTTTCGGAGAAGACAATAACAAATACAAAACAATATACATTACACTAGTGTAGAAAGTATTTATAACAAAATCAATAAAAGTGTACTACTATGCAACCAGAACAAAAAATAAGTTTTGGCGTTATCCCAAGTTTTCATATCCTCCCACTTTGGTACAAAGTGGAAGGATATGAAAACTTGGGATAACTAACGCAGATTTGGATATATGGGATAATATATAAGAATGAAAAAAAATTTGGGTGACGGTGATTTGACGAAAACTCAAGTTAGCATCGAAGAATGTGCCATTTTTAAATCAAATCATTCAAAAGTGAATGTTTGTTACACTTATTTGTTATTTTTTCGGGTTCGTAATTATTATGAATTTTTAGACATTTCAAGTTTTAAAAATATTTTATTACACCTTGTGTTAGATTAAGATCAACGTTCACGAGCTATAAAAGCATAAGAACAGCTCGTGATCGGCTATTAATTCAAGTCTAAAAAAAAAAGAAACAAAGTGGAAGCGATTGGTCAACCAATGACATCCACATATGTAATTTGACTTGTTAACGGTAACGAAGTAGTTAAGACTATATTTACTTCGCATTTCTACACTTTTGTCGTTTCATGCATTAACATAGTGCATGCTTGCACGAAATGTCGGGAAAAATATACTGTATTTGTTTTATCTATGCTTAAAAATGTATCAAATAATAGGTAACATACCTGCACTATCAAGTACAGTTCTACTTGTACTCGGCTTACACAGGCTTATTATAATCGGAATGGCCCATCTTAAGCAATTCAATTAAATAATATAACGTTGTGCTGCCAACAATTAAACTTCATAAATAAATGGAGCTAAAGGTGTTATAATACATATTGCGACAAAGTGGACGAATGACTAGTTCATTCGACGCGAGATCAAGTCGTCAAAGAATAAATTGTTCACAATACAATATATATATATATTTATATATATAGACTATGATCTATATATATAGATCATAGACAAGCTTAAATCTCCAAATAAATTAGATGAAGTGATGCATATTATGGTTAAATATTTATTAAAAATATTTTATTATAATTAAGATGCCTACTACCGGCCTTATAAATAAGCTACGAATACATTTATTTTTCAAAGTCATATTATAATTATTATATGTTATATAGTTCAAACGAACATTCTCAAAGCAATTAAATACATGTAACACAACTCTTAACTCCAAAAATGCTAATACTAGTTCATTTTAAGAGACGTGCGATTACCCCTTAATGCTATAACAACTACATACAAACCGGTTAAATACGACAAATTTCATCACTATCATGAATTTAAGCCCCATCCATTATCCTACACATTTTACAAATCATGTCTTTCAAGCAATGCAATGTGTCTGTGTCTTAAATTTAATAGATAAATCCACAAACAAATGCACAATTAAATAAACAAATAATTAAACCCGACATATTTTTGCGTCTTAGACATTGTTTGTATTTAATTACAAAATCAATACCAATATAATAACATATTAACATATAATCATATAAAATAATTCATATTACTTTATTTAACATCAATTCAAAATTACAAAACTGTAATTTAAATTAACATATAAAACAAATAATAATCACTAACGTAAAAACATTTAGAGGCGTCTATTTTCAAATTCCACTATAACATTATTGCACCGATTCCCTCAGCTTAGCCTCTAACAACTTCAGCTTTACGAGTATGGGCCTATTCAAGCTTCATCAAACACAAAACCATATCACAACGATAACAGCACGGGCACAAGTTTACATGAATATACTTAGTTTTTATGCACGAAATACATTTGTCTAAAAAATCAACAGTGTAGATAAAGAAATACATAAAGCTGGATGTAATTGTGGTCATTTTTTATTTGTTGATATAGTTAGTATAGTATTTATTATTCTTTCATAGTCTCGTATTATAACACATAAACACATATTGTGTTAGTCAATATTGAAGGAGTCTTCTTAATTCCTAACATTGAAAGATTTTTAGTGTAATATAACATATTTTTTTGTTTACAAGTTTAAAAAAAGCTTTTACCGTTTTTGAAACTAGACACCACTAACTTTGTGCTTTTAACATACACAATACTGATTATTGATATAAAAAATTAATAGACATTGCATACCGGATGCAAAAAAATCACAATTCCTAATAATAACAGTAATGTCAAGCATATGCGCTACGTATAGTTTATAGTTGACGATCACTTGCTACAAACACATTTATGGATTAATCGAATCAATTCATCCTTATGGTGAAAAGTGCGCGTGAAATAATTTCAAGTTCATTTAGATGTTGTCATTACCATCAACAATGTCCAGCACGGAGAAGTCAATATGCTTGTCCGACCTTAAACGTCATGGTCGCGTTATATGCATTTGACGCACAGTCTCGACGTAGTGCTTGTTGTGAGCGAGGACCATCTCCTGCAGTACTGGCGGTACTTCTGAGAGCGAAGGGGCTGCTGGTTCAACAATATCATTGCGCCTGTAGAAGAGGATATACGGCGTGGCGTCGCTAGTGTCGTCTTCTAGCTCAGACTCATCAGAGTCCATGACTGTATCATCATTGTATAGAAACCACTGGTCGTTGTCTTTAGCCAGCGTATAGTAGTGGCCAGAGTCGAGAGTAGTGCCCGAGTGGATAACGGCCGCATATAACGTGTACGCGGCATGTTCGGCCTGCGAACGCACTGTGGGCAGCGTCACGTTACTGTTGTGGTACATCGGTTGGCACAACTTTGTCTGCACTTGCAGTTTCGCGTCGAACCTGAGAATATAATAAAAATAAATTAACGAACGCCAAAAAGTCGAGCAGTGAGGAACGTAAATCTTTGATGATTTTATCAATATGGATGATTTTTTTTCAACTATGCGTGAATGGCCAAATCCATAACTATTAGGTATATCAGAAAAAATCTGAAAGGAGTTAAGTGGCCGATTTTTATAGAAATAAAAAGCTTCATGGTTTACAAAAATCTATTTACTTGACCGGGAACCAACTGAGTTCATTTTGAAAAAAAAAATTACCCTACATTATTGCCCCATCTGATAGTATTGCATAAAAGGACCTAGTTAAGTTACTAGTATATTTTGTACTGATATATGACAGAAACAGCATGGAATTAAATTTGACAGTTAATTTAGTTGCACGGTTCTTTCATTGTGAAACTTTTTATTTACTACTATTACAAAGCATAGAACAATATTACTGCATTATCGTTAACACATTTAGGTTCGCTGGATCAGCTAGTATTTATAGTTTATGTAATAACTCACTTGAAGTGCTTCAACACCAAGATTAGGTATTTAGGAGTAGTTTCAATTAGAACACTCCTCTCAGCATCGCGCAGAACGCCACAGTCGGCGCATTGATACTTGTTATCGCCCGAAAGGCTCTCCTTAGAGCAATAGTAATCCAACAAGTTCTGCACGGTAAACGACCATATATTATCATCTTCCGGGAACGCAAGTTGGAGATCACGGAATACATCACGCGACAGGGAGGACGAATGGCAATAAGTGCATTCGACGCGAGTGAGAAGAACTCCCCCAAACAAGTTGTCTATAAACGAATCGCGGTGCAAGTAAACGGCCTCAGACACACGCATGCGTTTCTTGGGTGGTACGAGAATCTCATGCTCCGAAGAAATACGTTTCATGGACGAGCTGGAGCCTGGAATAGATAGACAACTGGTAATTTATGAATGTAATGCCGCCTCCTCAATTAAAACATAAAGCACATTAACAGTCACACTGACCATCAAGTAATAACTATTTGGTAAATAGTAGTGATACATTTAAGGGTGGTAGAACTATATTGGTGGTTCGACGCCGGAATCACCACTGCCACATATTTTTCCGTCTTGTTACAGCGAGTTAAACATTGCCGTGTTCTTCATAATTCATCCTGGTCTGAAGGATGTGGTAAGGAAGATATAGTTAAACGAAGCATCCCAACTTAGTCCTCAGGGTAGAAACGCAACTGTGGCTAACCTGATCTTATCTTAGACTTGATTACAGATGTCCATGGGTGGCAGTGGCCGCTTATCATTATGTAGTTTTGAAGTTGGTAGAACTCTTTTTGGT
>MOOZ01000122.1:1013046-1027398 GCA_002930495.1 Cecropterus lyciades | reverse complement strand
TTCAGGTCTGAAGGGTGTGGAAAGGGAGACATACTTTTCCGAGGCATTCCATCTTAGTCCTCAGGGGTAGCAACGCATCTGTGGCTAACCTTAGGTGAGACTTTCATCTTACCTAGGGTTCATTACATATGTCCATGGGCGGCAGTAGCCACTTACCATCAGGTGGGCTGCATGCTTGTTTGCTACTTCCATACTATTAAAAAAAAAAAAATGTAGACTGCGTTTGCTACTTCCATATTATAAAAAAATACATGAATACACTCACCAGATGTGCTGCTGCTAGGACGTGGAGAAACAGATCTGCGATTCTGGCTTGTCCCTGGATGATTGTTATCGCTGCAAGTGTACATTGTATTTAATTACTATTAAAACTAAATTAACATAAGATTTTTACCATTAAGCACTATGAATGCAAATGAATGTAGTGTTTGTAATAGAAAAAATATCATATATATAATCAGCATCATGTCAGTACTTATGTTGTTATACCAAACAAACATTTTATGAAACAGAAATGTGTGTCAAGTATAAAAATGTATGTTATAAATTTGCACCAATATTAAAATTTTTTTTTTTTTTTTGGGATATCTTCAAAAGCTTGTATAATTCATATTGACGCTTATTATCTTATTTTTTGTTACGAACACGCAACTTCTCCTGAGGCATTCAACTAAGGTCGAAAAAGAACTCTATTGCATAGCCGGCGATGCATTGGCGACTATGGTGTTGCAGATCAAGAATGTTATGGATATGAAATTTCGGATCTGGATACCGAAATAGGAATAATATTATACCAGTTTTGGATACGGCTATGGCTATGTAATTATTGCGGATTAACTATTAGTTTCAGATAATTTCTGTTACGGATATATATTTCAGGAATTTTGAATGGGAGATATAAATAGGTAATAATTTGGTTTTATGTTACCAATTATTTCTATGCTAGCATACAATCAGTCATATCAGCTATTATTGTAACTACCTTGTAAATTTTAAGTGTTATTTACTAAAACTAAAAAAGATGTAAACTAAACATATCCGAAATTAATCGAATCATTAATATCGGATATGGTTATGGTTTTGGATATTTTTTTTATTTTGGACATCTAATAGGCAAGTAGGCAAGCAACTGCCTTCTATCGGTAGACCTACCGCTATTGCCTTATTACTTTGACGACCCACATGGTAAAGCAGTCACCATACCGGTCTGACATGCAGTGGGTCCCGGGTTCGATCCCCGGCCAGACAGACATCTGAATGATTAGTTTACATTACTGTTCTGGGTATGAGTGTTTGGGTATTCGTCTTTGTGTGTTCATGGCATCCACGACACAGGAGAAAATCCTAGTGTGGGGCTATGAGTGTAGAAAGCGTCTACTAGGTTTACTAGTCGTAATACTAGGTTTAATTGTGAAAAAAATAATAATAACCTGCTGCTTTGCAATACAAGCTGGCCTCTCCAACGATTAGCGCTATTAAGCACGGCCGGCCGTGAGTAGTCATGATTGGCATCGGAGCTGTGTTCGTACGACGATAGCAACTCGAACAAGTAACTAAAGAAAAGAAGAAAATACATAATTAATAAGACATCATTATTCATTAATCATTAACTGGCGTTTATTAAGTGAGTAAGCATTTTTAAAATGAAATTAAACACGTATAAGTAATATAAATGCCAACGATTTTGACTTTGTTTAAATTAAGAAGACAATTATAAACAAAACCATTTGTGTATGAGCCCCACGTTTAACTAAAATGAGATTGAGACACTTTAACCCTCTTCATGTAAATGTTCTTTTTGTACAGATAAAATCATTTTCCTTTTTATATAATGCTGACGGACAAGTTTCAACATAATGGAGCAACGTGCCACGTATGTAGGTCGTGAGGGCATTTGATGAGTCCTTGTATACTACGACGGTAAACCAAAGATGTTGAAATGTTGAACCACTTGCAAGGCAACAGATAAAACATGGTAAATAGTAAAATGTTAAGACAGGTAAAATGAAAATTGGTCTGCCCATTTGCGTTACATTATGTACAACTGGGCTCATATACCCAAAATTATTTTCAAATACAAATATCATAGAATTATTTTTTTATAAACCCAATTCCAGAACCAGTGGCATTATTTATAAGTGTTTTATTTCATTTTTAATATATATCTTTTTAAAAACACCCCAAATAAATATAGGCTTAGACAAAATGGTTATGAGCATTTGTCTTATTTGATTGCCGTGCAATAAACTTGTTTATTCATTACGTTTGATAATTATTGACATTAAATTTTACCCCTTTCTTTCATATATTAGCTTTATAAAACAACTTTATATACCCCAAGAACTCGGAGCTATCATGTTGTGTATTGGTGGTGAAGAATGGTGGCTTGACCACGGTGAAGAAGTCTTCTGGGTTCAGCTTGGTCGATATAGAGTGCAGCATTTTGGCGAACAGAATGCCAACTTTGGACCAGTATGGCACTCCATTCATCTTGAGCAGGACATGGGTGCTAAACCTGAGGAAAATTTACAAAAAGATTTTTTTTAATTATTAAGAAATATATATTATTAAATTATGTATACATTTTATTATTATTTTTACTTCTTGTACAGGCATACTTACTACTACTACTTACTACTTATTTTCGTAGATAGGATTTATCTGATTATATTAACCTATCACAACAAGCTTTAGTGACGTCATTTTTCTCTCTATTATACTCTTAGTATTTTTTTTTAGAAATCCCTTCCGTTTGATACCCATATAATGTAGTCTATTAAAAAGTAGCTCCGCCATCTTGGGGCTTCGCAATATTAGATTTGCAATTACTTTACTAAGCTCCATCCATCCATTGTCATCAAAACCATACGTTATTCAAATATTTCCTTGTAAGATTTGTAACTATACATACAAAAATGTAAAATATACATAAAATAGGTAGGTAAATGTAAAATATTCAAATTGTGTCATAGTAGATTTTGAAATGTTGATGCAATGATGATAACAATTTGTTTGGTTTTCATGAACCTTGACCCGTCAAAATGCTATTTTGTAACACCAGTCTAGTTATAGTGATTACGAAGTTTGAATAAATGAATATATTACTATTGTTATCTATTATTCAGTACTTCACAGCCTGCGACCTATCATGGCCTAAGCTTGGGATTATTTCTTAGAAATTAACATAGATCACGCATCGCCAGCTTTTCGCATATTTCCTATTAGATGTACTAATTTATATATGATTGCCAAATATAAAACAAAATTAAAGTTTTCCTTACTATCCACGCAGTAGCTATAATGATTATAATTGATCAGAAAAAAAAATATACAACTCGCTAAACTTGTTTTTCTTTGTTAGTCAGTCATAGGTTTGACAAAAAAATATATGTAATAACAAAGATTAAAAAGTAAATTCTAAAGGTTCGCAAATAAAAGAATATCGATAATATTTATTTAATTGTCGTAAATATTCAGAATAGCTTGTATAAAGCTCTACTAAATATTACAAAAGACAAACTATAATTTCTAATAACAGGCTAGAATATCCATTGACGTTAATAATACCAAGAAAACCATGAACTGACCTCGATAAGAAATAGACATATAAATTAATAAAGCTCGTTCATCATATGACGTACATTGAACAATGTATGTGGAAACGCTGCAGGTGCAAACGATGAAAATTATATACTTTGCAATAGAATTAATGTATAGCGGCACGGTATATAACTGCAATAATTATGTTCATGAGTCGCAATCTATTTTTGTGCAACATTATTTTTTTATTAATATACGTGTTTCGGAGGGAATATTGAGTACTTAGCTCCCAGCTGTTAACTCTTTATGTAGGCTTCATGGGTAATTTGAGGCAACACAGCTTGGCTGGCAACTAACCCCTATTTGTCTCTACAAATATGGATTAGAACAGGGGATAAGTTTTGTCCAAGCAACCTACATTTATGGTTGACTGTTCTCAGCTGTGAAACCTTAAAGGATTGCATCTTATGTGTAGAACATTAATTTTGCAAATAACATATTTCATAATGGGAATGGCATTTATTTAATTATTATTTACACTTAATATATAAAGGAGGAAATAGCATACTACGATCGCAAAGCTCTTTCGCAGTCAGTTACTAGATATAGTACTAATAGCTAGCAGGAATATAAGAATATTTACTTTTATTACAACAGTTTAGTTTGACTCGGGAGCATTTATAGGATTGACAACATTTGCTTATAGCTTAGCATTTAAAGAACTTCCTATGATACGCAAGCATAACTTGGTCCCATTATCTTTGTCCCATTAATAGGGTCACTGATACACTATAACCCAATCTGAACCAAATTAAGTTCATCGATTTAAAAGTAAACATAAAACACACGAGAGACCCACTTATGTATTATCATTTATGACTCAGCTTGACCTCTGCTTAACTATGTGTGAATTAAATGTTTTCATAATATTCTTTATATCTGTTCTCTATTCAGTGTAATAATAAAATATGAAAAAGCAACCAATCTCTAAAAGACAAAGAAATACAGTAGCATTGCAAACTGGCATTGTGTTCCGTTCTTTCATGATGTAAGATGTAGCAACCAAAACAAAAAGCAAATATAGTAGCGGTGCAAAACAGCAACTACATAATTAAAGTAAAAAGATAAACTACGCTTAATCAGGGTGAACATAAATATAAATAAAACTGCTAATGCGATATAAAATAAACAAAACTACAAATACATAATAGTAATGAAGAAAACCTACATACAATTTAAAGTAAGATAGTAGAAAATATTCAATATATGTTTAAAATCTTTCTCCTACATCAATTCACCACACTATTACAAATATGAAAGTTTTTAGGCTTTCTGCACCCAGACTGAATATGTTTGAGATACTTCTTTTTCCAATGAAAAGTCATTGTGGAATAGTGTATGATTATTTAGGTATAGAAGCACAATATTCTTCCAAAAAAATAAATAATAGAATAACCTTAATACTTACACTGTTATTCTGATCTTAAAAGTAGTTGTAACTAAGTTGTTTAATCCTTTACATTATTTAGATATGTATGTGGCTTTGAGATCTGACACTGTCTATACTAAAGCAATGTTTAGATTCAGCCACAACCACTCCCTTTTAGATGAGGTACAAACGTTGGAATATAGATTCATCAATTAACTTAATATTAATGCAAAAAAATATATATTTATTCATCTCACTACCTGGTGACGAAAAGGGCATAAGTGCTGCCTATGTTAACGCACAATAAAAATAAATATACTGAACCAATAAATAGATTTTTTCATTAAACAGTCTTATATCACAATCCCATTCATATACAACGGTGAAAATCCAACAGATTAATGTATTACTTACTACAGTTTAAATACATTATTACAGCACTGTTTACTTTCAAATTCTGCTTTAAGATAAGAACATATAACATGAAACTTACAAGAACTGAACAACATTATAACATATACTCACTGCCTGGTAACCAGCAGGGCTTGCATAACGCTGTTCATGTAGCACGTATTCCCCAGGTTGATGAGGCCGACCTTCCGGGTGAGCTGACGTGGTGCACCGCAGCCGCGTGGTACGCACGCGTTACGAGCGCGCCACGGACGGAGACGCAAGAAACGGCAGCCTTTGGACGCCATGTGACGTTCGAGGCAGCGGATCTAGGAAACATTCACGGAGTATTTATTATTATCATCATTTTAAGACAGCCTTTGGAGGCCATGTGGCGTTCGAGATAAGGAATATAGAAGACAGTCACTGGGTAGTTAATATTATTTTAATATGTAAAAGCGAAAAGTTTGGAGTATACTTGATAAGTGGCTGTTGTCGCTCATGGACATCTATAATCAACTCCAGACATGATTGCAGTCTCAGAAAGGCGATTCTATCTCTTCTTCTACCTCTTAATACTAATTTGGTAATCTTACACGGTTTTCTACAAATGTCTCTCTCATATTACTCTTTAATCAGAATTGCACAAATGATGAAATAGATTCTCTATTCAAATATCATTAGTATAGTAGTAGCACCGACGTGTTTTAAAATATATGGTCTCGGGATCAAAATATTTAATGATAATCAATACATTATTATCTTATAGATCTGTTTTAACATACTCATAATTAAATGTAAATTATGATAAATAATTTTCTTTCTAAGGCATTATAATCTGGTACTCACCACATTGGCGTACTTGGCCCTAAAGTTGTTCTTCGCCTCGCCCTTTAGAGGGTCAATAAGGCGATCGATCATGGCGCTGAGTATGTCAACGATGTTCTGCAGTAGATTGCGACTGTACTGACCGCTGTCGGCAGCCAGCTGGGTCAACACGTGCTTCACGTGCGTGGAGATCTAGATAAGAATACGGAAGGATTAAAAAACATCCTATTATTTCACAAGTTATAAGAGTTTGAATGGTTTGACAGAAATAAGGTCGAATGGATTCTTTTACGTAGATTTGAGTCGAGTAGTTGAATACAAAAAAATAAAGGTATAATAGGTATATTAATGCAATAAACAATAGTATTCATGTGATTCTTAAATGAATCCATAAAAGATGTCTGTAATTATGTGTCAAGTTCTTATATTTTATATATATAGTACCTACTTAGTACTATATATATAAAATATATGAAATTACAGATAATCTGTAAGTATTTGTATAATTAGATTCACTATAAATAAAAAATCTGTATAATTATGGAACATGACGCGTTGGTAACAAACTTACATTCATGGAAAAGTCCATGAATGTAAAGTTGTTGAAGGTAACATATATTCAGATTTTAAGTCATGCATTTTTCAGTCCCACTTGGACTGAAAAATGCATGAAGGAACCATAAAAAGTATTGACGTTTACGAATATGCTTTTCATCAATAAATAATCAATAAACAGATCACTTGCTTTTGAACAAGAGTATCAAGACCATTTTAGCAATCAAAGTGTGGGTATCGAACCGTCATTCCAGAGATATCTAGGCAAAAAAAAAAACAGTGTCAATGGCGGCATGAATAGTAGCACTCAGGAGTACAATCGCTACAAAGAACTTTATTGAGTAATTGAAGTTGACAGTCAATCCGTTTATACAATATTAACGCCACTTACCCTATCGAGTGCATCGGTGGACTCGCGTAGAGAAGCGAGCACGTGGAATATAACATCAGCGTTAGATTGACGCAGAGACGGCGTGCCAAGGGCAGAGAACATACTCGCCAAGTTGTCAAGGGACACTTCGATCAGGATGTCGAAACGCTCGTTTTCCTGTCAATGAGAAATAATGATAAACATTCTTCGCAGATCAATCAAGTACGGAATATGGACTACTCATATTACATTATATTAAACATCGAAAATTATATTGCTGAACACAACCATAATGGAAATATAGTATTTTGACTGAGTTGTTTTTGTTCCCAATAAAACTAATATTACTTGAGTCTTGTTGGAAAGAATTTAGCAAACTAGTGCAGTCCTTTTCGATGGGGAATTGAAGAAATTTTCGGTTTGGTTTATGCACGTACGTATAATGTATTTCTAAGTTAACAAACCTCAAGCGCTTTCACATAGGACATGATCCAATTCCCGAGGGTCGGGGTGCCATGCCATTCGTACATCCAGCGGTAGAGACAAGACAGAGAAGAGCGTAGCCCGGCGCCGCCAGGCCCATTGTCCCTTTGCTGAACCAGCCAACGAGCAGCATTAATAGAAGCCTCGGTGTCATTGCTGTCGATAATCACCAACACGGTGGACGTCGCGGGACACGCATCTGATTCTGTTTAAAACAAATAAGTATATGTGACATTCCTGTATATGTATTCATTTATTATTTTTCATTCATTCATTTTTTTATAGAAATATATAAGGCAGAAATAGGTGTGGCGGTGGTACTTCCGGAGTAGAACCACAAAGAGTTCTACCACCTTAAAATTTTAATACCGTATATATATTTTTATAAGTTTCAGCAAACTTTCAGCTCACATGGAGGTGTCTGTAACCAACTCCACTTAGAACAGGGTTTCCACCTGAAGCCGATCTCAAATGCGTTGCTACTCCTAATGACTGAGACGGTCATCTTATCGTTAATCAACCAGCATCCACACCACCGATTGATGCACATGAAATTAGGTGTGGTAGTGGTAGGTTCTCCATTCAAACCAAATGGGTACCTCTTATCAAATAAAGCTATAATATGCGTCATATTATAGCTATATTCGAATTTTGTATTAAGCTGTATGAATATTGTACACTTGTTACTTACGTGGATCAGAGATGAAAGAATAGAATTTGTCCAGTATAGCAGTAACGACCTCCTGGCGGACCTCGCAGCTCACGGTGTTCATGATGCGGATGAGAAATCCCTCCACTGATTGTAGAAGAACCCATAGCTCCTCCTCATTGCCCGACGCCCGTGCTATATTTTATAAGGTTATATTGGAAAGAATAGAATTTTCCAATATTATTATATTGGAAAATCCTCCAATATTATTATATTGGAAAATTCTATTATCATATTCACATGCCAAATTTTGCCCACCACAAGCTGTGGTGACCAAGAGTACAAAATATCGCCTGTTAAATGTCATAAATTAAAATAAAGGTTTTAAGAACTAGGTTTTTGCATTGTTTACAGCAAAACCTTTGTATTGATGATAATAGCGGGGATAGATTAAGAAAATGTATCCGCCATCCTGGAGCATCCGCCATGTTGGATTTAGAATGACGTCACTTAGCTAATAAATTGTCATCCAAACATAACGTGTATGCATAGATATTTGATCCACCTAACTATAAGTAGTCACAAAGCAGTTACATAAAAAGTTATAGGTCGAAATACTTACACAGACACTTTACAATATCTTGACATGTCTTTACCAACTCAGCGGGTGGTGGCAAATAGGAGTGCTGTTCATTCATCATTTGGAGATACTGCTCCAACGTCTCCAAGTCTGGTTGAAGACTGTCGGGTTGAACAAGCTCATGTTTCTTGACAGCCATTTTGCGTGGCCTGAACAACAAATTAGTTAAAAGTTAGTATAGTTATCTGGAATAATGTAGTTAAATAAGTTAATTCATCATCATCAAATTTTATGATAGTCATGATAGTCACCATACTAGACTATGCAATGTGCGTGTATGGAACTATGGGCACAGTAGGCTTACTACCCCTTTTCTAGATTCAGTCCCATAATCAATTCTTAAGATATTCATAGGAAGAGAGGGGATGATGCTATTCAAGGCCACTTTGCTCCTTACTATTTGGCAGATTGATTTAAAAAACGTAAAACTCGAATATATTGATCATCAATACATCGATTTTATCAAAATATTGAATTTATTTCTTGTATATGTATCTTTTATTGAAAATCGTTTAAGTAGCTCACACAGATCTTACACAAAGAACAGAATAAAGAAGAAATTACAAACAATTTACAGACTAGAGTTGGTTACAATAAGTCAATATGATTACATATAAATCAAGGAAAAAAACTTTCACATGGTAAATTTGAAAATGATTAGAAATTTTATTACACATTAACTTAACCATCACCTATCTCACCTTTCCTCTACATCAAAATCATAGAAGTCATCAAGATCATAGCAACAACAACAACATAAACAAGTCAATAGCCCGCAGGTGAAACAATAAATTGGAGCAAGGGTTTTTGAGAAAAACACTTTTAAATTATTTTTCATATGTAACATTTTAAAACTAAACATTACATCACAGCTTACAATTAATATATTAAAACAGATATTTCATAAATTACAGTAAATAAAAATTATCAGTTGACATACAAGAACAAAACATATCAGAAAAAAAAACGATATTTAAATAATTACAATTATAATGGCAAATCTACAAAAAATATTTGAGTCAAATATATTAAGGATTTACGTGTCAAGTGTTATATTGTCCTTGACACTGAATGAATCATTTTATTCCACTCCGCTTGGATTTCTAAAGCAAATTATTACAACTCTTTTAAAAGTTAAATTATTGATTATATAGGGTTGATTCACACTGATGCCAGACATGATCTGCTATAAGTATTCCTACCAGTATTTCTTGTAGTGTAGAATGAAAGAATATATTTTAAAACAGAATAATCAATGTGATTATAATATTTGATCTACAAAATTTTACAGTTGCTATCCCTAGCAGACTTAATCCAGACCATATGAAACTTCATTCTGGTGAAACCTCATTCACAATTTTTTTAAATCATAGGAGTTAAAATTATAATTCAATTTATATGACATTGTCGTCAAACCATTATTGTCCCACTGATGGGCATGGGTCTTCTCTAAGAATGAGAGAGTTTTTAGGCCATAGTCTGCTGGCGCTGACCAAGTGGTAGATTTCACACCTTTTTTAGAACTCCATTTTTTTTTCAAGATCTCTCAGATGTGCAGGTCTCCTCACGATGTTTTCCTTCACCGTAAAACAGTGACAATTAATTTCTAATACGCACATTATCAGTGATGCGTGCCTGGGATTCGAACCTCGGACCCTCGATTGAGAGCCCAAGTTTCAACCATAAGGTTATCACTGCTCGATATAAGTTAGTGCTTCTGCTAATAATTTCCACAGCAGTAACTGTTGCCGCAATATTATTCTTTTTAAATATATTTACCTACATAACACCTTTAATAAAAATGACATTAAATTAAATGATTTTACCACCAGATAATATTAAAGAGAAATATTCACTATGATGCTACTGGACAAAAGGAATTAAGGTTCTTTGTGAAATTAAGTACCTTGTACATTTCAGTGTGTGTGGACCCTTATAACAAAGTTTGATTTGTCCAGCTACACTATAATTTGTACATTATGAATGTGAAAATGCAATGTGAAAATCTGTTCGCATTTATAGGATTTATCGATATAAGAATGGTGTTCCTTCCAACCTTCATTTAATGTCCAAATTAAATAACCAATATTATAAAATAATATTGAAGTTTCTCGTATAATTTGTTGAGATTTTTTACCTACACATACATAAATACGCCAGGAATTTTAACAACTAAACGAGCAAAACAAAAAATGAGGCTGATAAAAATATTTTCTAACTTTAAAGTGTTCAAGTAAATTAAATAATGTCTAGCAAATCAGTTTTTAGGGTATTAGGCCTATACATTTATTAGTGAAAAAGTAAATTAAACAGAAACGACACATATTTTTGGCGCGTTGCATCGTCGTGCAGCGAATATGGTATCGGATAAATATAGGATGTCAAATTACGTACTTCAATCCTTCATATAATTTACGTTTGTAACATTTTATATGTGGATGACAGTGAATAATTGGCATGCACGTGGCAACATTCGCACGATAACTTTAAATTATTATACGAAGAAAGTCCTGGGTTTTGTTTGTAAGGCTTCCTGTTTGTGGTTACTTTAATTAATTTGGAAAAAACGTGCGAGTGTTTACGAGTTCCATGTTAATTGGGTAAGTAAAATATTAGTACTTAATGCTTAATTTTTATTTATATACTGTTACGTTTCGCACATATTTTGTAAATTTATTTTAGGAAATTTAAAGTTAAAACATTGAGAATTTAAAAACGTATAAGCTTACTCTTTTTTTACACCCATCCTTCTTAAACGTGCAGTTTATTATTACAAATTAAACTTCACACTTTTACACTGAATTTTACAAGAAAATACTTAACAGAAAAATTCAATCAGTTTTTTTTATTAACGAAAATGCAAAAGCTACTCGTTACCGCGGTATAAAATATTTTGGCCGGAAACTATGAACATTGGTCTGTGCAAACAACTGAGCACGACATTATCGAGTCAAATAGATATCGAGCTATGACGATAGTCCCGCGTAGTGCCGCGAAAAATTTCAGTAACGGTGACAGCGGGCTGTTTACGCTGAGACGCACGCGAAACATCTACGTGTTTCAAATACAGGGCACGAGGACTAGGTCTAAATGTGATAGAAATCTCATAAACACTATTGTTATGGTAATGTTTAAACTATTTTCGTAAAGGCGCAGACAATTTTTAAGATAATTCATTTACAAAATACGGTCACGGAATTATTTTATAATACTCCATACTCCATTAGGAGCGTACAAATATAAACAAAGTACTTATACGAAATTTTTTTTGACCATTTTAATTATTAACTGTTTTTTTTAAACTGTAATAAAAACGTTTTTAGTGACAAAGATTATTAACACATTACAATTATAACAAAAGATAGTAGACGTTAAAGTTATGACAATAATGCTGGGCTGACAACATAGTAAACAGCATCCTGTTTATTTATTTTTTTTCAAATATAGTTAAGTCTGTATTCCATGTCGTCATCATTTCATGTCGTAATCAAATTTATAAATTCGTTTTGAAAACGATTCAGTTTGAAATATGAATCATGAGTATAACTGGTAACGTGACTACAACATGTACAAATCTGTTAGATCAGTCAGACCTTAAAACGCGATACGCTAATTCATAATATGGCATCAAATAAGCAATACGAGCCAAATCTTTGATTGATCATGAGGAATATCAAGCACCAACTATGTATATAAAACGCAAAAAGAATACTGGCGTTTCAGTGGGTAAACTTCAAAGTACTTTATCCGGCATTAGGTTCAAAGTAAAACCTTCAACTAGAATGTTCCTTGAATATTGTTGAACGACTTAAGAGAATTGCAGCACAAACCTCTAACGATCTCTGATTGATGCCCGGTCGTACTCTTTATTGTCGTATTATTACGCAGTAACAATCGTTGGGAAGTCGAAAACGACTATTATATTTTATATATTTTATGAAGACCTCTCAGATATGCGCGTTTCCTCGCGGTGTATTTTAAGTGTTTAATATTGAAATTATAAGTATACTATTTAATCATAATACGATACTAAAAATGTTATATTGATTAAGATAATACTATGACAAAATATCGTAAACAAATAAAAGAAATAAAATAGATAAAATATTAAAAAATACATGGACTGCAAAAATTAATATACCAATCATTGAGCTACATCTTTTACGTCTAAGTATTTAAAGTGAAGTATATACAATTAAACAGAGATTGCAAACATGTTTCTAATAAGTTAGTAATTGGTCAGTTCAATAAGTTTCAACACATTATAGTAATTGTATTGATTGTCATATTATAAGATCTCGAAAATAACTCGAAGCAGCCCCAATCCCAGGATAGCTTTATTGATTTACGCCCTCGCAGGGTATCTAGGTCAGAGCTAGCTGTTTCTCTCTGATATCGAAACAATGATGTATAGATACGTACTCACTAGATCTGTACGTAATAAACCTATTGAAAATTTCACTGGATTACGTTGAATAATACCTAAAAAAACATCTTGCAAGACTAATTACGAACTCCGTAAACGGAATATTAAAATGACATTACGAGTTAAACGTAGAAATAATGCATACTTATTTGGATTTATCTAATATATTATATGCCAAAATAAATAAAACTACTTTTTGCGCCATAGATAAAACACAAAGTCGACCGCGTGGGCGCACTTATGTCCTTAGTACGAGCTTATTACGTTTCCTCAAAACAATAGTTGTTTACGTTTTCGCTCGTCATAAAAAGTACATAGCAAGTTATGTGTGAAAACGAAAACATAAAAGTGTAATGTACATTGTACTATAGGGGCTAAAACGTAAACATTGATTATTTTACGGAAACGTAATTAACTCGTACTAAGGGCATTGAAGGTATTACTATTGACTATTGTAATAATTTCAGTAAATGATTTTACGACGGTTGTTTAAAACTAGTTTTTTTCACCTAATTAAAACTACCTAGTTTATTCATCAAAATCCTTAAAAATATGAAGAAATTCACCAAAACCATTGCATTAAAATATTATAATTTTAGGTTATTTTTTCTGAAATATAGTAACCATTTCAAATGTAAATTCCTTGTGAATTAAAACTGTTAACACTTATGTGATTTTAAGCTTAAAATTAAGATAAAAATGTGCTTTGTAAGCTGCTTTTTATTTTAGAACCTGTTATATGCGAAGTAGGACACAAGATCACCTAGTATTATTACTTACCAATATTTTGATCAAGTTATGGGAAATAAAGAAATAAAATTTTAAGGAATGAAACTATAATTAATACAATCACAAGACAAAGTTAATTAACCGGGCTGTTGTCTCATTTCTCCACGTGATGCAGTGCAACCATTTCTATTGATTAACTAGCTGAGCCCGAGGTTTCACCCGCGTTTAAAAGAAATGTAACGTGACACCGAAATTATATACATTAACCGAAATTTTATACCTTTAATAATCTCCATTTTATTCATTTTAAATA
>MOOZ01000122.1:991305-1006170 GCA_002930495.1 Cecropterus lyciades | reverse complement strand
CCCCCCTTTTCCCCCCTATTTGCAGGCGCTATTTATAAAAATTCTATTACCTTCACTTTCCACGCTGAGATGATATGTCATACGTCACAATCTATCAAGCCGTTTGGGCTGTAGGGCGTGCCAAAGAAATGGACATAAATATCGTCGTTTAAGTTCTATCACCGCATAAGTCAATTTTGGAATTTTTTTTGGAAACACAAAAACCAATTGATTTACATAGACGCAACTAAAGTTCCATTTTATACTTTTAATTTTCCATAATTTTAAGGTATTTTTGTGTCGTACCTTGATTCTGTTTGGACAAAACGACCCGTATTTCGATTCCAATGACGATGATTTTCAAAATGTCATTACCGCCAAAAAATGACTTACGCGGTGCTAGAACTTAAGCGACGAATCGTCGTTTAAATTATGGAAATATAAAGTACAAAAATGTAACTTTAGTTGCATCTATGTAAAATTAATCGGTTTTTGTCTCTCCAAAAAAAATTCCAAAAACGACTTACGCGGTGATAGAACTTAAACGACGATATGTAAAAATGCTCTCGAAAAATCATTGCCCTCCTTCTGACGCAGTCGTTTATTTTAATTCTAGTAGTGCTTTATTATGGTCATAGGGGTCTATTATCCTTATGTGCCCAAGGTCACTTACAGATGAAAGACGGCTCTGTCCACCACGCAACATTGGAGCATAAGAGATAATGTATATCTCTAGATAAAGATATTCTTACCCTATAAAAATATACCCAGCTCAGTATTTCTTAATCAATTGATTACAATATTCACATATTGTTTACACAAAGTTTCTATGTGTTTTAGTCGAAACGCGACGATAAAATTATATCTACCCTGATTAAGTAACTTACATGATACATTTCCTCCTGGGTAAAAATTCGTATGGTGATTATTTACATGTTTCAGAAAGTAATAAAAAATCTGGCAATACGATACTTTCACCACCTTACCAGAGCATTAGCTGACATGTATTTCACCGAGAAATACCCACCTGATTTTTTTATTTATTCACAGTATCATATAAACAATTATCTGCTAAAATAACAGTTGGGAAGAAATCACAGATGTTTTTGTGTGACCAGCTGACGTATAATCCACCACTTTATGACCAGCCGATTTTTTCCTCAAGATATTAGGTTAACTATAATTTGACAATTTTCAATCTTAAAGAAATATCTAAAAATATTTTTAAGTGTTTGGGGGTTACCACTGCTCAATCCATCCACGGAGCCGCAACTGACGTTTACAACGCTGCATCATAATACAACTCCCTGAAACATCTTACGAATTATCGACTGGGATGAAATAGTTGACGAAAGAAGGTGGGTTGATAAGGGCCAATTTCCGCCCATAGGCCAATATATGTTTTTTTAAATGTGTATTTTTTAAATTACCGACTTTTATAAAATCCCATTGTGTACTTAAAGATATGTATTATTTTTTCATTAGGATAGAAGTATACTACGGCGTAAATAATATAAGAAGTATAAAACAGAAATAATGACTAACAAAGAAAGTTTAGCGTTGTTTGTGCATTTTGTTTTTTTATTTGATTTTTTTTTCTTTTTGCGAAGCATTCCATGAACCATCTTAACTTATATTCTGTGATTCTACTCTTCATAGGCTCTTCATTGTATATGATTATTTATTAATTAATCTTATATGAAAAATATTACACATCTTTAAGTACACGAAGACATTAAACATTAAGTGAGTCAATCCACAGCAGCAGGATATCAAGGGATATAGTAAAAGACTGAAACTGCTCTTGAATAGTATGTTTAACCTGACACAGCATAAACATCTTGAAGTTAAATTGGCGAAAGTATCTCAAACTTTAAAAGTGCTTACCACATTTTGGTTGACTCACTGAAAGACGGTGGTCCGTAAGCCAGGTGAAAAAGGAGGGTTGATAAGTTCCGCCCATAACGAAAAAAAGTTTTGATTTCTGATTATTATTTAAGGTTGTCCACCTCAAATGCTCTATGCACAAGCTATTACAAGCCAATTGGTTTGTTATTTTTGATATTCAAAAAGCCTTATCTATAGACTATAAACTGCCTTCCCTGGGTCAACGTCTGCCAACGTCCTTTCAAAATCCCGGTACTACTCCTAAGGTACATTTTTTATCTATCGTTACCACACAGCTTAAGAGTCCCTTCCAACCGGATGCGTATTTTAGATAAAAGCTATGAAGCCAAACTAATATAATGACTATAGGTATCCTTATAACCTACCAAACAAAAGAAACACTTTTGAAATAAGTCTACAGTTGGTGAAGTAATCAGTGTACATACAGAAAAAATATGCCAACTGGATTGAAAACCTCTTTCTTTGAAGTGGGTAACAAACAATATTGGTCAAAATACACCTTTATACTGCTCTTGCTTGTTAAACACATAAATAAACATGTTATGTTGCCACCATCGAAGAATGATGAGTTCTGCTTACACTATAATAAAAAATGGCACTTATGACTACCTGTATACTTTACTAGATACTTCTTTAAGGTACTTATTCCAATAGGATTATAGTAGCTATATCATGTACAAAGTACAAAGTCGACGCTAAGTTATGAAGCCAAGTAAGCAAGTGCGACCTGCTAAGAGATATAGCCACACCAGACACGATCCTTTTTAAGAGCTATCAACTTGTAGCTAAAAGCTTATTTTAGCTACAAGTTGATAGCTCTTAAGTTTATTTTATATATATTATGATGGGATAAAAATTAAATAGCATAGCATACTTGTTTTTTAGAATAATTAACGTCTAAGACTCCAGCTCGGCCGCCTAAAGCGATTAGTGTTTAAATATTTGGTAGACTTCTGGTTAACAGATAATAAGCTATCAAGTAATTATTTTACTGTTCCAGATGAAATAAGCTGATTTTGATGTATACGTTAGACAAATAATATTTATTTTTTGGTTTTCCTATCCTGTATCTATGCACTATATGGTGGGTGGTTGAAGTCCTTCCCTGTAGCTCCGGGATTAGAATAGGGCTACGGAATACCCTGCCTGTCGTAAGAGGCGACTAAAAAGCGACTTCCGGGGTTATGGGCGACAAGAGTGGGATCTCGAACCGTTCAGCCAGGCGACTCCGGGAAGGACGGCGGTGAGTGTGGTCGCATATCTTCGTAAAAATCAGACATTGGAGCCCGATGGGGCAACGCGCTTAGAGGACTTTGGTTGCATTCCTTTTGTGATCCCGGAGCCCTCTTCGCATCGCCGATAATGGCCACCTGGGTTAGTGCGGTAATTAATAAACGCTGTGGAACGTTTAGTGTTTGCTTTTTTTTAAATTTGTGGGCCAATAAAATTGAGCAGCCTTTCAATATCAGAATAGGTCATATGAAGAAATATTCTGATTTATCCATTTTCAATTCTGCCTGCAACCATGTCATTTCTTCTGAAAGAATTTAATATTTCAGTCCCTCCATGTATTTTCCGTCCCTTGAGTCTTAGTTGTAGTTGTTGTATGTTTACGCTTCTTTTTACTTAAAGTAATACATACTACGGCTGCCTACAACGCCGGACAAACGCCGGTGGAGACAGCTTATTGTCAACTAAAATGTTTCTTAATTTGTTGGCGATTTTTATCGATTCGATGGAGACACAGTTGAAACATAAGTTGGTGACATTTCGGAAAGTTGGAAACACAAAAGTTGTTGTTTTTTGAGCTGTTTGCATCCTCAGCCACGGTAAAGCCCGCAACCCATGATCCCGCCGCAAGTGTCTGGCTGGCCAACTAGTTACTTACACGCTGTGGTAAGGAGGGTGCGTGCGTTTTATCATATCTCACAATTCAATATTAATTATTCCTCACTTCACCATTTGCGTTGGAAGTAAAGCCTAAGGGTAGCTGAGTCTTTAAAGAAAGAATTTCAATCACACATGCCTCTTACTACAACCCTTTGCGCGTCTTGGCCTCCTTATCCCTCCACTTCACTCTATTCTCTCTTCCCTCTTCTTGGCTTCCCTCTTCCAAGCTGGTTTAGCTGTCCATGATCTTGACATCTTCCTCCACACGGTCCTTCCAGCGCTTCTTGGGTATTCCTCTGGGTCTTTCTGCTGCGGGGTCCAATCAATCATAGATAGATTGGACCCACAGCGAAAGGTTTTAACTGCTCTAGCACCGTCCTATCTATATGTCCCACCCATCGCAATCTTTGCGATTCGCTTTGCTTACTATTTATTGGGATGGTAAATTAATCAAAGCCATATCAGATCGTGACACAGTGGATCGTTTTCCCATTTTAGTGTTAGGACAGGGTTAAGATCAGTTCACACACCTATCTGCGTATACGACTCAATTATTTCCTGGAACTTAAGCTACATAATTAAATGCTATTATTTCAACACCACTGCAGCTACAGTGACTGGTTTAAGAGGTGGTGCTAGCCTGCCCTCACCATATAATGGCAATTATGGTGGAGACAGGGGCCCTTCAAGCACTAGGGCCATCAAGAGAACCATAAATGTTAATTTTTAAATGTTTTAGAATTGCTTGGCCTAACATTGATTAAAATAAGTTAACAAAACTATCTTCAGATCCGGACGCTTTAAGATGCGTGCAAAATGTAGCAAATAAAACAATATTATTCGCCCAGAAGCAGCTAAATTATTTTCCACCTCGAGACGACTACAAGGAGTTGTTTAAAGTTACGATAATATTTCTTGGAGGTGTGTATATTGTTTGGTAATATTTGGACCTTCAGAAGGTAGAATTGCTTTAAGCTTTTCTTATTTAAAGCTCCTTTAAAATAACTCAAATCGAGTACCTACTCAAATTTGTGTTTTCATTATTATGATATATGTAAGATGCTGGTTTGAAGTTTAGGTACTATCCGCATCAAGAAACGATTTATGTCAAAAAAGCACTAGCGAAGATCGTAGGATATTTGTGGTACGTTTCGAGGAATTAGTTGCGCTTGCTTTATTCGATGACGAGCGTTCGTTTGAAACCGACCAAAAAGCCCCAAAATACATCAAATAGAATATAAGTTGCATTGCTAATGAAAAAATTGAAGATTTTGGGTCTAGTAGTACAATAATTCCAACAAAAACATGATATTTTTAATACAAATACGAAGAAAACTTCTTTGTTAGCTGAAACTTTGTTAGTTGAAGTAGTTGTTCGAAATAATTTAATTTCTGTAATATATATAATCTACTACAACTTAAAAATGTCACCTCTAAATATAATTTAAAAATTCCGAACAAAATAATGTTTTACTTTATTTTGTATTAGAATAGAATGAAAGGTGACTCGAGATATATAAGAAAACAATTTTTTGCCATAATAACAAGCACCCTAATACGCACCAAACACAACTCAAAAACATTACGGCTTTTCTCCTCAATGATCGGTGTTACAAGAAATAAATAATTTTGTACAGTAGTTTGGATGCTAAATATCATAAAAGCTACAATATCAGTTGTTATATTATAAAAAATAAGTATATTATAATTGATAAAAAATATTTCCCATACTTGCGAAGTGTAATTTGATTTAGATTTTTTTAAGTATTACTCAAAATTGCCGCCATATTTACAAGCTATATTATCGTATGTCTATGGCAAAGAGTGGATAGAGGAGTTTTGTATCACTCTGGATTGATTTATACTGGATTGATAAAAAATACTCTGTGGTTGATTGAATTAGGTACTTTGCCTTTGGTTTCATAAAAAAAAAACTACAAACTTCAACATTTTCAACAATCTTACAATACTAAATTTAAGAAAGTAAGAACGTAAATCCAGAGTAGATATAATTAGAATCAAAAATGTAAAAAAAAACTTTTACTATCCTCAAGAAGTTTCTCATCCTGTCCAAAAAAAATATTGGTAATATGTTACAAGTGTAGTGTATTTTGTTTTGGTACTACAATGGATGCTGCGGCATCTCTAAAAAAAGATGCCGAAATTGATAAAGTATATGATTTCTTTCTAAAATTCGAAAACTCTGCATTTCCGGCTTCTATTAAACAAAGACATTCTGTCATCAAATTTACAAAATTACCTGATGTCGACTACGATTCCAGAGGTAAGTATTAGTTATATCTTATTTATTTCATAGCATGGGTTGTTTTACAACAAAATGACTATGAATAAACATTTTTGGGATATCAGTTTTAAAGACAATAAATCTTTCAATTATTATGTTGACAAAACTATAGCCCTTAATAACAAGATTTATCAAGAATTAGTCCCTTATAACACTATTTATATCAGACTCCTTATTTCCTTGCCACTGGATTGTGTAGGCAAATTTTTTATAAATATTAGTTATACTCTGTCCTATCTTTGCTTATATGCATAATGTGTGTGCATTGGTTTGGAGACTGTCAGTATCCAAATAATATGTTATTTAATAAAGTTTCTGTATGTTGCTATGAACAACTTGTTTCAAATATATAATATATTATTATTAATATACCTTGATTTTGTATTGTTGTGGACTTGCCATAGACATTTTAGTGTGAACATAATAGATAATTCTTTATGAAATACTTTATATGATTTTAGACTAATATTATCGCGGAATTGATAAATTTTAATATGTCACGGGTACTCACAATATGAGGTTTTGAATTAATTTTTGTTAAAATTTTTGGCAAAAATAAATTCAAAACCGCAAATCGTGAGTACCCGTAACATATTAAAATGAAATACTCTTCTAAACAATAACAATGTTACTTCTTAAAAGTGATTGTTTATTGTAAATAAATCACACAAAAATTCTCTTAATTCACAATTAAAATCACTAATCAACTTTCTAGTTTTAAATAGATCTGTCTCTTTTAGTTTCTTGCAGTAATTTATTCAATCCTTATATCCGAAATAATAAATTGAAGTGTTATTGATTCAAATCAACTTCTAAACTTGTGTCAATTCCTTAACCTGGCAAGCATAAGGTTTGTTGTACTAGACCAAGCCACTAGAAATAGTTCAATATTATGTTATACAATTATTAAATCGCATTGTGAGTTTGGCTAGCTGTGCGTAGAAGACAAGCAAGTATTCTGCTCATCTGCTGATCTTCTTGGTATATACTAGTGGTCAAAGCTGGTGTTGTGTGAATCACACATAGCTCACAGTCCGTATTACAAATAAATATAAATACATAAAATATAATACTTAAATGTTGATAAAGAAAGCCAAAGAAGAATATTTAGTCTAATTGATGACTGACTGTTTTTTTCTGACGATTCCTAAAATGAGATCAAAATTGTTAATGTTTGTCTAAGAATGTTTAAAAATGACTAAGGTAGAAGAAATTAAGACTAGAAGTTAATGGTGTATATGAGTTGTGTAGAAATAATAATATTGCATATAAAACAAAATGCTGGCCCATGGTGATTGTTATGTTATTGTATATAATTATATAAGTGACAAAAAAAGTCCTTAATGACATGCTGTGATTTTTTTCAAGATTTGGGTCTAGGACTGATTACAAAGCACTTACAAATAGGGGAAAGACAGTAACTCAGTTTTTACCCAAAGAACTTCGTAAAAATAACTTCCAAATAGTTATTTGTATAATTATGATTTGAGAAGAAAGTTAATATGTGTTTTTAAATTGTTATAACAGAGTAATAACTATATTTTTTTTGTTTTTTTTTATTATTTTAGTTTTCTTTAATAAAAGAAACACATAAATACCTTACATATTAAAGTTAAAAATATTAATTGATTGATTTGTTTATGAATATGTTTATAAGAGATGTAAAATGTATTTATGCTCTCCAATTTCAAATGGGACATAACAAATTATAATATAAAATTCAAAAATATTAACATTATCAATAAAAAAATGCCTTCAATCGGGTTTGTCATGTGCAGATGAAGCTAGGCAAAAATTCCACCTAATGCTCGGCAGATTAAGCAAAGTTTAAACTCATGAAGGACTGACTGATTGTGAATTAAATAAATATATCCATGTCAAACTAAGTCTATGTTTTCTATATGAGTGAAACGATCAAACATTATTAGCCTAAATAAACAATTTTTCCATAAAGTGACACACAACTATATATTTTATTGTTGTTGTAGTAGTACATTATTGTTAAAATTGGAAACTACCTGTTTGAAGCACATAAGATTATTATAGGTTAAGATTTATACATATATGTGATGAAGCTCATGCAAACATAGACATGCTTTATTGTATAATTTTATGGTTTGCCTTTTTATAATTTTATTTAATAAGTTATCTAATATATATTTTAAACTGCTTATAATTGCTTGGCAGTGACATGGCATGAAGAAAAATATTCATTGCAACCTCGGTTGCGGCGAATCGTCACTATAAATGAGCCAAAACTATCATCGACTAGGTCTCTAAAGTCTGATATTACAATAGGACCGAAGATGCCCAATGTAACTAAAAGGAAAATTGTAACCATTGAAGAAGATGATGAAAATGACCTCCACTCTAAATTCTGTGCGCACTTTACTGTAACTTATTAGCCCTTTTAAACTATAAATACCATGTTGCTTTTATTTTTATTTTACTCTAATTTAAAATTATCAATAAAAAGCATTTGTAAACTTTCCAGCCCGTGAGGGTAAAAAATCTTCAACAAAACTCACAAATAGAGCTGTTGGAACGGAAATCAGAGATGATAAGCTTCAATCACAAAGAACAACTTCTAGACTGTCCCCATGTTCAAAATGTAAGTGTTATTCTAGTCAATGTATAGGTTTAGTTGATAGCCATGATATAACTGAAATGAGGCTCATCACAAAAACTTGGACCATGATGAGTCTTTGTTTGGTTATATACCTTGAGGAAGGATGTGAGTGTATCGTCATTCTAAATTGGGTCATTCTCAAATAAGGAATGATAATCTATAAGGTAACCTACCTGTAATAGCTGTATGGAAGCTGCAAAGAAATACTATTAAATAAAATGCACAAATATGGTATAAGCGGAAATGCCTATAATCTTATAAAATCTTACTTAACTGAAATAGAACAGTACACACAAATAGAAATAATATGTGTAAAAACAACCAATAAACGCTCATATGAATCAGGGTGGAAAAAAAATCTTTTGGTGTGCCACAAGGCAGTGTTTTAGTACCAGGAATAGTAATTCCTAGTAACTATTGGTGTAACTGCCAAGAAGAAATCAATAACTTTATTAATGAAATGGAACTCATTGTTAACAAATTGGTAACAGTTAACTTTATTATGTGTATAATTTACTATTACTAACTATTCACTTTTTAATTTAGATTCAAAAGATGTTAAACTAAATGCCAAAACTAACCTCTTCATCAACAAAAAAGAAAATGATGCTGCAAAAGTGAACTCCCGAACGAAATATTCAGAAAAATCATCTGCACCTAACTACCTAAGAAGTCAGAAGAATAAAGAAAAAGAAGGTATGGAAACAAAAATGGTTATTTTGTTTAACTTGGTTTCATTTTAAGTTGTTTTTTTTATTTTCATCACTTTGAAGTTTAGTTTAGTATTTATTATCTTAGTAAATTTAATTAATTAATGAAGTTGAGGTTTATGTCGATGAAAATAATGATTTATAATGTCCACTTACCATGCGAAATATTTGCAACTGGTATCCTCATTTTATATCCCATTATGAAGTAATATTATCAATTTGAATTAAAAGAAGAAGCAATAATATTCGAAAAGAACTATGAAGTATGAGTAATTATATTGGAAATATTGTAATTGATTCATTTATTGTACACATGGATGAAAATACATATATAAATAACTATCGTCTTCTATGGATACAGATGATTACAATTGAGAAAATACAAAGTTGCCCTGTTATTGATTAAATGTTTATATGTATTAACTTGGCGGTTTTATAAATAAATTCAGAAATGTGTTGAGAAAATAGCCAGCAAATTATATTCATATTCGCCTGTTCAAAATGTTAGTAAATGACGCTAGAGAGCAGCAAGTCATTAAGAATGTGCTGTCAAATGATTAACAACTTTTATTGAATTAATAGAATCCTAGGACAACACTTTGACGAAATTAAGTACTTTTGGAACAAATTTAGTCACAATTATATCTATCAAGCACATTGAGTTTCCTTTACGGAAGTAAAATGGAATGGAATTAAAAGCTTTTACTAATTACCTAACAACTATCATACCTTACTATTTACTAACCATTTAACACACTGAAGATCGAAATATTTTGAGACTACTTTTAATTATGCTATATAATATTATGATATATCCTTTTAGGATAATGGTGTATTGTGTATGTATGCAAATTTTACATACATTTGTATATGTTATTATGAATGTTCATAGGGTAAACAGTTCTTTGCTTTTTTTGTAATATTTTAAATTATTTTCTTTAACAGTTACACGAAGTACTAAGAGTGTTTATACAACATCAAAAATTAGTGTAAGTAAAAACGTAGGTACACCAAGTGAAAATGAGAAAGATATATGTTTAATAAAAAACAAATTATCTGGAAATTGGAGTAATAATACAATATCCAAGAAAATGATTGAAAAACACAGAATCAGTAAATCACCACCTAGACAGAACAGAAGCAAAGCTTCTTTCATGAAAGATATTAAAGGAAGAAATAATGGAGTGACTATTATACATGTACCACTTGATGAAAAATATTTACAAAAAGAGGAAGCATCTGAAATGTCAGAAAGTATAGTAAATGCTACTTTGAATGAAGTCAAGTCAAAAGTAGATTGTAGTACTGAAATGGAAAAAAATATATTCTCTAAGGATATCAATGTTGGAACTGAGCCAATAAGAACAACTGTTGATCAAGTCACAGAAATTGACACAGAATTTGAAACCATTTGCAAATGTGTAGAGGAAACTAACATACATACTGAGCTAAAGGAAACATTTGATAGTCTAGACATACCAAATGTAAAGTTAACTAAAGATAAGACAAGTAATTTACCCAAAGAAAATGTAGTCAACTTTTGCAGTAAATCCTTACCTAATGTGAAAATTTCAGTGTTTGATACGCAAGAGCGCAATAAAAATGACGGGAACAATGACTCTCGTTATAGCAAAAGTACTTCGTATATTATAAGTCGGGCAACTTTAACTTATACTACAAAGCAAAAAATTAATTTTCATGTTCTGGGTAAAAATGATAAAATACCAAATGATATATGTAGTTCATTAACATATCCGTTAAACGTTGTTTCTGTATTTAAAAAGGGAGTTAACAACAAAGATTATGAGAACTCAGAATCAAATATTGATAGAAATGGGGATAAAGCTCATAATGATCCCAAAAACCCTTATCACGTAAACCTGCCTTATCCATATAACTTTGACAGTAGTAAATTAGTCAAACCATCAGATATATTAAGCAACGTAGGAGTACATGAAGGTTTACTACAAAACAACTACATATGCGAACAGTTCCAAAGGGAGCTTAATTTTATTGATTCGTTTTTTGAATCTCTACAATATCTAGAAAATTGTTCCTTAGCCGAAAAATGTTTATCAGAAAATAAAGTTGAAAGTTGGATAAATAAAAGTGGTTTTGATTTAAAGAAATTAGAATACGGATCTCTTTTGTCGAAATTTGACAATGAGACACATGTTGACGATTCTGAAACAATGGCTTCAAAGAGTCTTTGTCTAGTAAGTATTGTACTTTATGTTTGTTTATTAAACTTTTGTGTGAATTGAAATCCTTCTGTGGGGCGCTTACTTCTTGTGAAACTTTCTTACTACTTTTATATAACTTAAAAAAAAACTACTCTAAGCAATACTTCGCAATTTACGTAGTATATGCACGTTATTATTATGAACTTCTGATTTATTATTAATTGAATGCTTGTTTTTTTTTTATATTGCAGCTCAATTTACTCATTCGCGATGAGCAAAGGCGAGCAAAGAATCTCTTATTTGTTCTTAAAATGCGTGAAGATGCTCTTAAGGATTTTACTAAATCCCAAATTCTTTGGCTAGAAAATAAAAAGAAACAGGTTAACACAGACATATCGACTTTAAAGAAAAAGCAGCGTGGTGCATTGCTTAAACTTCAGCATGAGTGTGGAGAAATGCAGCGAATGCGTAAGGCCTTGTTAACATTATCGGAGAAGAGGAAAGTAGCTCTTATTAAAACCAAAAAGAATATAGAATTGAAGTTCAGAAATAACATTGATGTTGATCAAATTCTCTTGGGAAAGAAGAAGATTAAAAGAAACACCATCAGCGATCGATCTTTGGCTCCCGTTAAATGCTTTGATCTTTCAAGTAGTGGGTGTGACGATAGCACGACATCTTGGCCGAGATCTGAGACTCCTGCTATTACGCCGGACCCACCTGCTAACATTGATATCATATCTAGTGCTGAAAAGTCAATACAAACAGGCGATAGTGTGTTAGTACCAACGACTGTGGATGAATCAACAAATACAGTCAATGAGAATTTTGTCGTAGTTGATGGTGGCTATCTTAATATTCTATTTCATAATTTGTCATTGCCGCAAATATTTAGTAGCGATAAACAATATGAAGTGAACGAAGAAGCATTGAAAAACATAGTCAACACGGCTAACAGTAATCGAAGTAATTTAAATGAAGGGTGTGATATTGAGAAGATCATGGACCAGATTAAGAATCGCGAGGTAGACAGGTCTACATCACCATCTACTGCTCGTAGTCTAGTCGAGGAGTTTGATCAGTATTACAGGGGTTTAGTGGAAGAGGAAAAGTTACCGATGGATTCTCCGAAACGTACTCCCGTCATATGCGAAGTCAGAGACACGGTGATTCAAGCGACAGAATCGAGGAGCGTTTCAATCGAACAACCGGTACAAATGTCACCAGTGAAAAGTCTAGAGCGACCTAATGCAGAGTTAAGAATGTTGGACAGCGTGTCTCATGAGTCTTATGTATGTGATGCATCGCCGGTGTCGAATAATGAGTTGATGAGTAAAGAAGTGATAGTTGCAAGCGTGGCGGGCCCGCTACCTGTGCCTGCTGGTGCGGCAGCCACTTCTGAGAGCAATATACCTGACACGCCGACTTGGCTGACCCAGAAGACATCGGCCACATCGATTAGTTCAGGTAGGATGCAATCTTTATTTATTATTTCCTATTGCAATACTTACTTCAAGGTTTAACATTTTGTCCTAAATTAACTTATAAAGAATCGCCCGCTCTCAAATAAAAAAAATCTATTAAAATTTTCTAGAATATCTATGTAAAATTATCCAAATGCATTATTTTTCCATTTAAATTTGTAACTCGGCTAGTCCGTTCTTAACACCTGTATGCACCAGAATGACTTAATCATTATTGACACTGTAGGTACCACAATAATTTAATAATAAATTGATGCTTTAAATATTTCTTCAAGTTGTGGGTATATCATAAAAGTTGTTGAATTCGTACTAAATGCGGGGATAACATCAATCGCACGTAATATAACAATGATTATTATTTAATTATGTAAAAAATATCTATTTACTTGATTTTTATAGTATTAAAGTAATTGTAAAAGCGAATTTATTTCAATTTATAGATGCGAACAGTAGCAGTTGTCCAACTATGTCATCGATGTCGTCCATTGCTTCTCCGGTACATTACGAAGCTGAAGAATTACGTAGGCAGCAATTAGCCATTGAAAGAGAGGTATTATTTATTAAGCAATAATTGACGGATGTTTTCTGTCTATAAATCTATGTAAACATGATTATTATTTTATGACGTGGAAAGTACAACTTACATTGTAACTATTGAAATTAATAATTGACCTTTTCCAGATAAAAGCGTTGGAACAGCAACAATGTCAGTTGTTAGTTGTTCGCGAGATACCGGATAAGCCGCCGCCACCCTACACTCCGCCTAACGAATCTAGAGCTCCGAAACTACCTCGAATGTTCCTGTTAGACGATGCTACGGAACAGAAAATATGCAAATACATCTCGGAGTCGTCTAAGAACACATTCGACTCGAATGAACCGTTCGAAGTTTTCATTAAAGATTTCTGTCAAGAGACTTTGAAAACCCAAAGATCGGAGCGTGAAAGTGAGAAGCCGTGGCACTCTTGTAACTTACTCCCACAGAAGCCGCCGGACAGCGTGGAGAAAGTCGTCAAAAGAACCACCTCTCATCTTACTGAAGTTCTGAAGGGTGTGACGCCAACAGTTGTATCGGGTAAATAACAATATTACTTATTTTTTTTCTAGAAATTTCTTATCAATCAGATTGTTTAAACCTGCTTTTTAAGATGTTAAGTTCAAATAACATAATGACAAACATGATTTCTTCATTATGATAGAATATAACCGGGATGATTTAAATATATTTGAATAGAGGACCCACAGGTGCTAAAAAATTAAAGGTGCTATAAATAAATCATGCATGCATATGGGCCACTTATGTTTAAAATATATTTTGTACTTTAAACAATTGCGGCCATATAAATACAAAAGGAATAAAAGTAGATGACGAAAAAATTAAATTCTATAGATATCTTATTTCATTATACATCTTATGCATACAAAAGGAAAAGACTGAACCAATATAAGATTACTAGAATTTTGTCTGTCCATCTGGCACAGTCAAATTTGTCTAAATTTATTGAATCGATTAAGTTAAAATTTGTTACACATATGAATTTCCGCGACCCGAGCACGGAACGAATTAATTAAGTTTGTATATATTTTTTAAAAGCCATACATTTTAATAACCGTCTTCCATAAAAAGGGCCCCCTTTCCACACCAAGTTTGATTGATTTTGTTATTCAATAATAAAAATAATTCAGTTGATTTACAAAATAAGGAAAATTTCTTGATTTCCTACCAGAAGGAACCGAAGAGCTACGAATTCATAACGAACCAGCCATAACGTTGGAT
>MOOZ01000122.1:934197-958658 GCA_002930495.1 Cecropterus lyciades | reverse complement strand
TCTAACACCGAAAGAATTTTTCAAATCGGACCAGTAGTTCCTGAGATTAGCGCGTTCAAACAAAGAAACAAACAAACTCTTTAGCTTTATAATATTAGTATAGATGCGTTGCTTCGTTGCTTTCATATGAATGAAGTAGCAACGAACGCGCAGTCCTACCGACAGTAAATGGTCACTCACGTCCATAGACGTCTTCAACAAAGCTTATATTTTATATTAAGCTATAAGCAATATCATATAGAACATTAATCCTATCTGAAGTCAATCACAGAAAATATTTTTCTTAAAACCAGTACCTAGCCAGCACCGCTTTTCTGTTATTAAGGAGAAATATCTGTGACGAATACTACTAGAATCAAACTCCAATAGCTTCTATCACCTTTCTGCATCGTAACAGTAGGCATAAAATTCCAATCGATGTCCAGTCAGATCGATTTCATTATACGATGTACGTGTCAGAGATAATCAGTGACATCCGTGATAATAGAACGCAGCTTTAGCCAATCAACATCGTGGCATGTATAGCTTTAATTGTATAAAAAAATATTTTACATAGTTGGTTAGTCTATCGCTTTTTCTTGTAATCCGGCACTTAAATGTACTTAGAATATATTTAGAAAAGATTAAAGGCAAGGCGCATTAATATCATAGGGCGTCATACCTCCTGTATGACGCCCTATGATATGAATCTTCAAACTCACAATGACCCCGCATAATCTTCGTCTCCAAGCGATAACTGGAATGATACTTTCATTGTGAGACTAAGTAGATATTTGTTATAAATACGAATAACTATCCATTTGTTAACCAATTTTCGCATGCAAATATGTAGTTTGTGTTATGGAGATGAATTTTGGTTAAGTGCTTTTTATCCTAAAAAATTATATAGGTCCCTGAGATATTACGAAAACTATTCATTGAAATAATTAAGGTTCTTTTAAACAGTTCTTAACATTTATTTATGGTTGGTCATGTTATGCAGAGACACCAAGACCGATAACTGTAAGTAGAGCTGCGAGCGAAGTTAATGCAGCTTGTTTACAAATATGTATGCGAGCGCTGATCTATTATGATAGACGGGAAAGTAAAGTCAACTTTTTTTTGACTCGCTACGTAAAACGCATTCCGTTTTTCGCACGCACGCAACCATCATTGCAATGAGCTTACGTCTACGGGAATTTTTATAGTGATTAATTCAGGGCTGTCAACTTATATACAAATAATATTTAATACAAATATCGAATAATATAACAAATAATTATACAATACACACTTTACTTATATATATATTAAAATTGTTAATATACCTAATATCAAAAGTCCAGACACTTAACAATATTGACTACTTCCTTTCCTACGCATGTATTCATTTTATTCATATCATATATTCACCTGTTCATATATTCGTCTTTATTATATTATTCATCTTCCAATAAATATATTTAAGCTATTGTCATAATATCAGTAATGTAAGTGCATTCACACGACCTTGCGGTCATTGTCCATTATTTAGCATTCTAATTTGGTTGAAAGAATGTCTCTAGGTTCTACAGCAGATGTAAACCTATGTGAGCAGATGTAAAAAATATGTTAATTTCATGATAAAAAATGGACTTACCCACACAAGGCCCTCTACGGGCGATTGCAACTGGTTCCCCTGAACACTGAGCTTTCATTAGATGGCATTTCGAGGGGTAATTCCGATTGTCCGAGCCGCACACCACTCGATGAGCGTTGCCAGTGTTGGCTTCGCAGGCTGCCACGCGGTTAAGACACGTTTCCGTACTTTGCGTACTTGCCTAAAAAAAATCAAGTGAACTTATTTTTCTGTGAACTAGTTTGAAAGACAACTTACATTTACGTATTGTGTCCAATTGCCCATTTTTTAAAAGGATTATTATCAATAGCTGGCTGAAGTATACATTTTTTTATTTATAAAGATTCCATTCTTTCATTAAAAGATCCTTATCACATCTATCTTCAGGTATTATCTAGAACTCTATCAAGACAAATCGTTGCCCACATTTTACTTATCATCGAAGGAGACCCAGTGTAACGCTTTATACATAACAAAAATCACTTCACGAGTAAATCACTTTATAATAAAGAAATCCTTGACATTACACTTCGACGGTGAAAATCTTTGAAGTAAGACTAATTGAAGCTTCAATATTATATGTATCTATATTTAGATTGTTAATAAGGAATGTTATTAAAATTACGAATGTTGTACATACGTAGAAAGCTCTCGCCGAGACTAAGAACAATAGATGCGAAAACACGAAGGGACTGTTAAGTGTTTATAAGTATTTTTCCTTATAAAGGAACACGACTGTATTAAAATGCAATTTAAATTCAGTTCACAACAATGGCAAACGAGTGAATGTGTCGTTTGCTGCCAATTTCATTTAGCAAAATGCGTGGATCCTGTCGGGAAGTAAGTAAGAATTTATGGATTCATTTTTTATTAGTTATTTTATTCGGGTATTTTTTAATGTTACTGGTAAACACTAATATCTATCAACTGTTAGGTACTTTACGGAATAAGGCTTAACAATTATCATCACTAATATGGTGATGATTGAAAATATTTTCTAATTTTATAAAAAGTGCTGTAAATATGAGTCGTATTAAAGAGGCAGTTGAGATTTGCGATCATAATATTATTCTTCAGAGGTAAACTTTTTTTTTCAATGTCAGACTCAAGTTTTTTAAAGCAGAGCTAGATTCGAAAACCAACAGAGTTGAAGCAAATTAGGTCAAGAAAAAACTTTAACGTACATTTTAATCTCTATAACATTTATGCTATAATAGTTTTATATCACATTCAAAAATAATTAATAATAAGAAGTATATTTGTCACTTACTTACGCTGACTATAATATAAAGCGATCTGAATTTTCAGAAAGAATGTACCAAATACCGAAATTACCTTCCGATAAGATTATGTATTATCAAATTACTAAAAAAAATACAACATAGGTATAAAGTATTTAAATCTACGATCTTTCCGGCAGATCGCGATTAATGCAACCATAAACAGAATCTTAGCCGGGACTCAATTTGTTTAAGAGGCTGAATGGTTGTTGCAACGCATTAGTCATGTCAATTACGATATATCCAACTTTGATGACCTCTTGTTGGGCCCATGAGGGATAGGCCCTGCTAGTCTATTGCTAATCGTTATGTAAGTTGAACTCGGCACCGCGTCCGTTAGGTGCGCTCCTATTGTTACTAATATTATATCCTGACTGTGGTTGCACTCTGATTGTTGGAACAAAGTCATTTGCAAGGTATAGCTATTCGATGTTCGTGAAATAAAAAGCCACTTGATGTACCAGAGGTATTTTACTTATCTTAAAGATTTTTAAACAGTTTTTCTTAGCGGAATGACTTAGCTCATAGGTAAGAATTTAAAACATCACCATTGTGGTACTAGTTTCTATTGACAGCAGTTTGGAACCAGTCTCATCGTTTCGCAAGCAGTGTCAGGTTTCGGGTTATTACAGGGAAATGTTTATTTAACTCTCTTGGAGTCATCCATACGTGCAAGAGTGTCGGCATGCGTGCCCTGCGCAAACCAGTTTGTGCAGAGCTGCAGACAAGACAACTGAATCACGGTGGCAAAATACTCTTTAGCTAAACTCGGCTTGTGCTAAATTTCACGTTGTTCTACGTATTAATGTTTGCGGTTTAAATAAGAGGAATGTGTAACGTACACAGATCTAGCCGTCTAGTTGCCGGCCGGCCCGTAAACATGTGAATCTGCGGATCGATTTATGTTAATGCGATCGAAGTGTCTGCTTGTGTGTTAAATAAACATGTTTGAACTGACGCACTTATTAAATTGCCGCTGCAAATAAATAAAGACATTACGGAAATTGATGTGTTTAGCTTATTTTGGTTACAAGTTAAACAGTGCCGTATTTTAAACTCTTTACTTACATATATATATTGTGTCTAACAGAGGATATATAGGTAATCAGGATACAATTAGGTTTCAGTAAAAACTTGCATGTGATATATTAAAACATTTGATAATATATTTGTATTTTAAAATAAACCAATTACTATGTAATGTTTGTAGAAAAATACGTCGTTACATATAAACTATATATGTAACCTGAGTTCCACTTCGAGATGTTTGAATCTATACCCAAGGAGACATTCTTAAGTCCCTCAGTATTCCATAACAACAAATCATCAATAATTACTAGGAGTATTATTAATATTTTAATACACATTTTTTACCAATTTCTCCTAATAAGCATATTGCGTGTTCATTACTCGGCACATTACCATGATGACACGTTCCACGCTTCGCTGTTAATGACTGTATGTAATTACAGAAATATCGGGATTTTTACGTGTTATTCTTCCTTGTAACACCTACGGAATGAAATTGTATGGAACTGACTGGCTCTCTGCTTGATATAGATTTTTGATATATGATATACATTTTGTTTTAGTTCTGCCTAATAACAGCAGTATTAAGCGCAGTGTTCAATTTTAAGGGTGTATAGCAGATATACAGACTTATCTGAGGTTTACGTCAATTGAAGTTTATTGAAAAAAAAATGGATGTCAAATTTATCGATATCAACGATAACTATTATTATCCATGATATAAAATGTATAATAATTTCGTTATACCTGCATGTGAGTGAAGAGGATTACGCAGCTTTTCCTCTAATTTCCTTGATTTTATTATTGTATATTTTACATTACATGTTATAGTTATATTCGGAAGTTATACAGATACCCACAACTGGGTATTGCTATCTCCATCTCTAGTCCTGTTTGACACTGGCTGGTAACACTTGAGATGTGCATTCTATGATCGACCGGACTGCTACTACTACTACTACTACTTTAGCAATTAGTTTTTATAACATTTTTAGTAACTTTAGGACGCTTTATTTTGAACGTATCTGTTATATATTTTTTATGCAATATGTTGCAGTATAAAATAACTCTTCGATATTATTGCTGATCATACTGTACCTAATCATAGAAAACATTATAATTTTGCTGTTATAATAGATATCTATTACAATAATTGGCTCTTCCGGAATAACTATATTTATTCCATTGTACGGTTAACTTTAATTGCACGATAAGGGTTTTTTGATTAAAAAAGGAAGCCAATAATTAATGGATCCTTTCCTTGTTCGTTTGTCTGTCTCAAGTTACAACGGTTTTATTGAATTTGCTAGCGGATGTGCGTTAATTTAATTCGATTATTTTTGGTTAGCTTCAGGCGTCCGGTAACCGTATCCTTTGGAAATAGCCTTGCAATTATCCACCGATTACCCACCGGTCGCGGGTAGATACCAAAGGATTATGCACCTATAGTAAAAACATCCGTTGTTGCGTAGTGTCTGCATGCATTATTCAAAGGTTATAAGGAAACCAAAAGCCAGTAAGAGTTTTTATGTTGCCGTTCTAGTTTATGTCTCAATAGCAATAGGTACTTTCTTAATAGTATGGAAATATAATGCAGCCTTTGTTTTGTATCAAGGGGGGAAACCTGCAAAAGGTACCCAACGCCATGGGAGCGACGGAATAGGCAATGATAGGTTTTTTTTAATATTATGGAAGTAGCAAACGAGCATGCAGCCTACCTGATGGTAAGTGCTACTGCCGTTTATGGACATCTGTAATCAACCCCAGGTAAGATCAAAATCTCACCTAAGGTTAGCCACAGACGCGTTGCTACCCCTGAGGACTAAGATGGAATGCCTCGGAAAACTATGTCTTCCTTACCACACCTTTCAGACCAGAACGCAGGAGCGCATAACACAGGCAGAAATAGGTGTGGCGGTGGTGCTTCCGGAGTCGAACCACAAAGAGCTCTACCACCTTTAATAACGTATTTTATTCCTACATGATCTTCCATAAGTTAAAAAAGGTATTTAATTGAAGGCCTCATTGCCCTAAAAGTCTGGTCTGGAATTTATCGAGATATCGACATATTTTCATTAGATAATGTCGCCCTCGAAGTAAATAATTGTGGGTTCTGTAAATTAGTCTTTGCACAAAAAAAAAGAAATTGACAAGAACGATAGTATTCCCTGTATATGATAAGAAATGTGCAGGTCGTACGTTGTGTGTTCATATCGCACTAAATAATTAGTTCAACATATTTTTGAACTTAGTTTTGCCGTCCGGCAATTTTAATGTCTTTACATAATTATTTATTTTGAACTTTGACTTAACTCTACTGTACAGTTGCAGACAGGTGGGTAGTTAGGGTAAGCGAACTTTTCGTTATTTGAGTGATTGCCTCGGGTAAGAATAGTTACATGCGTTAATAAAAAAGTTAACAGCTATTTTTAAAGTGGATAAGCCGAAGCTGTACCTATAGTTCACAGAGTAGTATTTGCAATAGTATCATTACTCGACAATAGATGAAGTTATTTAAGCATAATGGATTAACTTATGTAATTCATGTTATTAGAAGCATCGTTTATGATTTGTGATAAGTAGTTACCACATAGTTACCTATCTACTTATGTAATTGTAAGAAATCCTTGTAAACAATGTTTAATGTTCTTAAACGTTCGAAATGTAATCTTTTAGTCTTTAGATGTGTTTATAAATATTTTACAAAATTGATAAATTGATATTGATAGCTTGAATCGTACAAGAATCTGTTATATATATTTTGTGTTACTTTTTTTTTTGAGAAATCGGTATTAGGAGTTCATATCGTAGTAACCAAACGCAAGGAATCGTAAGTGTTTCAGGAAAGCATGTATATATATCTATTTTCCACCAATTCGTATATGAATTATACGGTAGTATTTTTCAATCACGAGGAAAGCCTAGATCATCTGTGTTATGTGATCTTATTTGTAGCCAGCTCTCATCGGTGTATCCTTAACTTATTAATTAGTTTTTAACTGTCATAATTGCGTTAGGAACGGTTGAGAAGTTATATCATCGTACTTAGATTCGAGGAAATGTTTAATTATTTTATTACACCTGTATTTTTTATTGACGTACATAAATCTTACATTTTTATAAACAGAATCGAGTAGCAAATACTTGCGAAAACGTAACCTCTGTATAAAATTATGTACCCAAGCAGTAAACAAAAGTGTTGTACTAATTTATAAGTATACAATATACCATATTTAAATTGGTTGATGTACGTAAAACGTAGGAATTGTAGATAATAGAAATCCATTTACAATATATTGCGTTATAAAGTGTAATTGAAAACAATACATTGGTTCTCATACCTATATTATCTTATAAATATTAGATCATTTTAAATAACGTTAATTTTACAATTTTACAGTAAATTTGAGCTAAATATACCTTTTCTATTAAGTTTTTACTTGAATATATTTTTGCTATGAAACGAAGTTGTTAGATATTTAAAACTTCAGGTAAAATCATTATTTATGTAATAATACTATTCTTGGTAAGAATATATGTTATTAATAAAAAACATTATAGAATTACCTAACAATTTAAAAGCATCATAGACATAGTTTGGGGCGGAAGTTAGTGAAGAAGGGCGGAACTTGCGGGATTGCAACAAAAAAACCGATAACGTATGTTTTATTTGCTACCGGTTATTCTTCGCAATATGTATCACGTATTAAAACTTTATGTTATTAACTTCAGCAATTGATTTTAAATTTATATTACTTTATAGGTAGTAAATATCGCCAAATCACAATTATAATTTTCATTTAGCATTTTAAACATAAAATGTTCAATTATTGATTTTTATATCCTTCTTAAACACGAAGAAGTTAAAAATGTAATAAATATTAAATAATTACTTATGAACATTAGTAAAATGCCAGTACTATTATGTTAAGTGAAATTGTATTTCGTAATTTTAATTTACAACTTAACAAATGTTATTTATTCGTTTTACCGAAGAATCATAAGACGAAGCTTGTACAGATTGATAAGATGTACGAAATCGTAAATACTTTATCTTAAAGTCATTAATAAATAACTCAATTCAAGTTCCACACCCTGTCACATTAATCAATGCGTGCATAAATGATCGGTATTATATTCGATCAAACTCGTAATTTAGTTTATAATTACGCTTATGATCATACTGTATACCCAAAATAACTGTATTATTTTTTTAAGTTATTTAAATTTATTTACGATCCATTTGGTCGTAATAATTTTCACATATTTTAATTAATTAAACAAATTAAAATAAAATTATTACCTTAATGTCGCTTCCAGCACCATAAACATAATAAATAAAATTTAGACAAAAAATAGATATCACTAAATCATTGATATACATAATGCAAGTTTGACTATATTATTATATTGAGTTTTTGATTTCTGTTGTCTTTAATTTAGAACACTCATTCACACAACAAAACAAAATGTTCATTTAAAAAGCTTAGTTCTAAAATTCTTTTAGATATCATACTGGCGTGGTACCGATATTAACAACGAGCTTTGTTATTGTTACAGTTAAATAATAAATCGTTCTTCACACGTTCGCCGGTAAAGAGAGTTGGAAACGGAATAATATACAATAAGAGCTCCCGGTCCCTCGGGTTGGTCTCGAGTTCTGACAAGCAAAAAGCGCACACGCACCCCGCCCACTGCTTAGTTTAGTCTATTCGAATAACTTCACTCGATGACCGATTGTCAAAAGTCAAAAGACTAAACCTCGAATTCAGTAGACAAAATCAACGTTAGAGAGGGAAATAGTAGTGTTAGTTCATAGTAAAATCGATAATGGCCAAAAATCGATTAACTTATCACAATTACAAGTGATGATAATGATTTTGTTCACTGCAACAAAATTCCTATTTATTATAGAAATGATTGAAAATCTTTAATATAAAGAAACCGCATTTTTTTTAGCTCTGCACTATTTTACATACTACTGATGATTATTTGCAAATGACTACATTTTACGCAAAATGGTTATAATAAACTTCAAAGATTTTTACAACAGTTATCAGTACAAGGCAAAAAGAAGTTTTAAACAATATTATTTAAAAGCAAACTTTTGTGTTACAAGATCAGGATAAAAATTATATTTAACAACTAGTTAGCATTATATTAAAACTTATCATTAAAATATTATTTTTGTAGTGCGTTTTATTCAATAGTTACAAAATAGATTTATTCATAATACATTATATTATTTTTTTCCATTCTTATTCGAATAATGGCTAACGATTATCAATTGCTAACAATTAACGGTTCCTTCCTTTATAACCTCGTTGTGAGATAGACAGCAATAAGACACTGACATTGACAAGTTACTGACAACTTCACATTTCACATCACAGAACTTTGTATATAAAAGTTCATAATATATATGTGTAAAAACGACTTTGTTTTTAAGTTGTTCTCAAACTTCTGACGGTCTGTTAATTTTAAGAAACACATCGAGGTTTTCATTTTAACCTTGATAAATACACAGTCTTGCCTAATGGTATGTAGTTTTATATTGACAAACATTATAATAATATTAACTGTTTGCGACTAATATTGGCATGATAACTTTAATTGCACTGTAAACATTATTGTATGTGCCTATCTTAGCTGCTAGTCTATATTTTCCTTTTAAACGAGACGCTCTAGTCGTATTATTTAAAATGTAAAATTATTAAATTTTGAAATAAAAACAAAAAAAAAAAAACGACAAATCTCAACTAAATCCCAAAAATTATGAATGGACCTTAACAAGATATCAACAATAATTCCCAAAATGAATAAACCAACAATTTATTACTGTATTTGAGGCTCAGTTTTTATTCCAATGAGTTTTTCTACTTCAAATTTGACTTTATTGTACTTTGTAATCAAAATCTTTTAATTATTCCATATAATACGGATACGATAAATTTCAACATGTATATTACAATCGTTAGATTATAGAATGTGAGGCATGTTCTCATTCAAACATTGATCAAACACCTAGAAATATAAAAATGGAAACTAGACAAATTTCAGAAAAAGCAATATTAAAGTTTCTTCTAAGACATGTAATCTGAGACTGATGTAGATTTTTGTGTGACACTTTATATTATAATTTTGTATACTTTCATTTATTTCAAAGTTAACATAGAAAGAGTTTACATAGAGTTGTTCTGACCTGTTTGCTCTATGAGGGGTGACAAATTCTTAGATAAGCTAACTTTAGTGATAACAAGTTTCTCCCACCTGGACTACTGGTTTTGAATATAGAAGAATAGTGCCGGATACACTAAAATCTTTATATCAGAATATATAATCCAATTGAAAAGTTATATAACTGAGTTACATTTCAATTTTTGATAGCTAATAAATTGGTTTTATGACAACCGTAAAAAAAGTGTATTAAAAATAGAATAGTGGTACATGTAAAATGCGTGTAAAGTTTATTCATACTGACAAATCTTTTTGTTTGTGGGTATTTTTTATTTGGACTGTATTGATATTAAGTGTAATACTCGGCTCTATAAATAGATATAAACATGGCAGGAAAAAATATTATGGTCCGGATAGAGGACGTACAACTGGCAATCCAAGCACCAGCAAACTTTGTATAAATATGGACAGTACCCTCAAAGGTGAAAAGCAATCTTATTTTTATACACCATTAGAATTATAGTTATGTTATAAAACCATTTCGATAACCATGGTGAAACCAACTATGGATAGTTTAATATTGACTTTTTAAAATTATTTACACCTTTAGTTTTTTGGTGGTAATGACATTTTGAAATTGTCATCATTCGAAGTACGTGTCGTTTCGATCAAGCAGAATCAAGGTACGACACAAAAATACCTTTAAATAATGGAAAATCAAAAGTACAAAATGGAACTTTATTTGCTATGTTATATTTGCTATTTATTATTAATTAACCAGTTTTTGTCCCTCCAAAAAATTTACCAAAAATGATGTACGCGGTGATAGAACTTAAACGACGATATGTAACAACCCCTGAGCACTAAGCTGGAACTTCTCAGACCTGAACACAGCAGCACTCAACACTGCTAGTATTAGGCATAAAAAGTACAACCTCTTGATAAATTTTGCTACATTAATTAGTATCAATGTTAAGTGGGAGTTAAATGCAACATGCTTGTTTCAAATACACTTTTCTTAAGGTATTTGTGTTTACATCAATGTAATTCTAATGTTGTATATGATCTGAATTTTCTTAACATTTGTAATGTGTGGATATTTCAGTTAGACACAAGAGTTGTTTGCTTCGTCCTGACACAGGCCCCTGTCGAGCGGACATTATTCAATGGTACTATGATGCCAAACAACGCCGATGCTACCGTTTCTACTGGGGAGGCTGTCAAGGGAATGGTAATAAGTTTGAGACTAAGGAGGAATGCAAGGATTATTGTCACTTGAATGCTACATCCATGAGAAGTAAGTGACTTAACTTTAATCTCATTTATATTGATAATTCGCATGGCAGAGCAGTAATTGTAATGGTCAAACCCAGGATGGGTTCTGGGCAAGGGTGTAGCCAGGATTCCCTATAGGGAGGGGCAGATCAGGAATATTGGAGGAAGGGGGATAGATCGAGACTATCTTGTGCTAATTTATATATTTATTTCTAAAAATCATTGAATGTTTGTCCTTTATGCATTACCTCTCCATTCATCTAATCGCTATGAATCTTTAACTTTTGAATAACCTCCAGCGAAGGTTTTTAGCATAATATATTTATATCACAATACACGTGTGAAGGCTTGGCGCGCGTGTGTACATAAATTATAATAATATTTGAACAAACGCAGCTAACAGGCATTGATTGCAAAATTGTGTTCTGTATGAAATCTATATTTTTTGGGGCAGGACATCTGCCTATGTTTTATTAACTATTTCAATGTTTTAACACTAAACCTAAAGTAGCCCTCATCACTTAATAAAAAAAAGCTAAACAATATATTGATATAATAACTAGTCAATGGAGATTGTAATTTGTTGAGTAAGAAATTTTTTATTCATTCTGTTATGTCACATAGTAAAATCTATATTAATATTATAAAGCTGAAGAGTTTGTTTGTTTGTTTGAACGCGCTAATCTCAAGAACTACTGGTCCGATTTTAAAAAGTCTTTCGGTGTTAGATAGCCCATTTATCGAGGAAGGCTATAGGCTATATATCATTACGCTAAGACCAACAGGAGCAGAGCACCAATGACGATCCTCGTGGTGGAGCGGTCACTTTACCGGTCTGACACGCACTGGGTCCCGGGTTCGATCCCCGGCCAGACAGATCTGAATGATTAGCTTAGATTTCTGTTCTGGGTCTGGGTGTTTGTGTATACGTCTTTGTGGGTCCATGGCACCCTCGATACGAGGAGAATTCCTAGTGTGGGGCTATGAGTGTAGAAAGCGTGTGTTTTATTAAAGGTAGCTTATGATTAATGGAGTAATACAATGTCACGATATAATATATTATTAAAAATAATGATATTAACAATTACCTTTTTCAGACGAATTACCGTATTTTTGCTCTCTCACATTTGAATACGGTGACTGCTTTGGACATTTCTTCAGGTGGGGTTGGGATAAGATGGCAAAGTAAGTACTATAACCATATTAATTTATATCCAGCACTCAGAACTTCTTTTTTACTAATTTCCCAATGTCTACTTTTTAGGGTTCCGTGGCAAAAATCGGAACCCTTATAGATTCGTCATGTCTGTCCGTATGTCAGAGCCACTTTATTCGTTAAGTCTACAGAGTTGAAACTTTTTAGCTAAGTGTATTCTGTAAACCGCTTTCCGAATTATGCACAAAAAGGAAAACATAATTAAATTTAGGGGAGGCTCCCCATACATGGAACTGAAACTCAAAAAAAAAAATCATCTTACGTGCACGTGTGTCTATAGAAAGGTCTTCAAAAACGACATTGAGGTTTTTAAAACCATTTTTTCTCAAAGTCGATTGTTTGAGAGATATCCCTTTCAAAGCGGTAAAAGTTAGAGGAGGGGCCCCCTCCTCTAACTTTTAAACTAAAATACTGAAAAATCTGGATACTACATAAATGATGTAGATATGAACAAAAATTGTTTCGAACAAGATACGGTTGACAGTTTTTAAAATATAGCACTTTTTCAAAAACCGTATAGCATAACTATGTAATTCATACAAACACTATGAAAAACAAATTTACATTGGTTGTTAATGATAACGCTACGGAACCTTTCGCCTACGAGTCCGACGCGCACTTGGCAACTTTTATTTATGTTTTTACCAACAATAAGTTTTCTTATATGTGTGTTGTTAAGTATTACCTACATTGGAGTGCCATGTCAGATCAGAAGTGGTAGAACTCTTTGTGGTTCGACTCCGGAAGCACCATTGCCACATCTATTTCTGCCTAATAACAGCTGTGTTATGCGATGTTGTATTCTGGTCTGAAGGGTGTGGTAAGGGAGACATACTTTCACGAGGCAATCCATCTTAGTCCTCAGGGGTAGCAACGCATCTGTGGCTAAGCAGCCGTGAGACTTTGATCTTACCTAGGGTTGATTACAGGTGCCCACGGGCTGCAGTAGCCACTTACCATCAGATGGGCTGCATGCTCGTTTGCTACTTCCATACAATAAAAAAAAAGTGATTATTATTAGTCTAGTTTAAAATTCGGCTTTCCAATCTGGGAGTCGGATATTCGAATCTTAGAGACGCATAATTTTTAAATGTTATGTGCTTAATAGATTTTTTTATCACTTGCTGTAAAAGTGACGGTATCATTGTAACGAGACTTATACCTCAGAAGGTTCTCATGGAAAAATGCAAAGGTGTGTGAAGCTTACCAATCCGTTCGTGGCCAACGTATTACTAAGGGGATTCAAAGAACTACTTTTGACCTTAAGTAGGTCTTTATTATAATCGCGGTCGATCATAGATGAATCGTTAGCTACATCGATATTATAAAAAGTAATAAAAATACTTGAATAACATTGTATATTATTTTTATTTTCAGAAACTGCAAACGCTACATGTATTCCGGGTGTGGAGGCAACCAAAACAATTTCCAGACTCAAATTGAGTGCATGAAAACTTGCATTTCACCTCCCAACAACACACTACATCGCTCCGTGCAACAGTATACTACCTGCATACCTCTTAACATTAAAGATTTGCAGTAACCAGCAGGAAATACGCACAGAAGTAGATTTAAATCAACCATCGATCGATGTCCTAGATGACCAGTACCGTTAGTACGAGTATATTACGTTTACTCAAAACAATTACCGTTTACGTTTTCGCCCAATGTAAATTGTAAAGTATGGCCGAAAAACAAAACATAAACGTGAACGGCGATCGATTTGCCTAAACGTAATAAACTCGTGCTAAAGGGCACAAAAGTTTGAAGGAGCTAAGAGGAGCATTGTAATAAAAGTCAAATGTTCATATTATGTCTTTAATGATTGTACCTAGTAATGTACCTATATTTATGCGTAATATATAATAAGCATACATCGACATACACGATGTAAATACTGTTTAAAGTCTGTGCAGGAAGGTTATAAAAGTAAATAACCCCAATGTCTAACGGGAAAATATCTTGTCTACTCTATATTTTGCAGGTTACATATAATAAACGTTTATAAAGGCACAAAATCAAAGAGCTACATTTTCTTCACTGTAAAGCTCTGTCTGAGAATATTGCCTGTTGCTGAACGTGCTGTTCTCCAAAGCAAGTATGCGTATAAACAATTATTAGTTATATATTTTGAAGATTATCTTGCGTGTTTCGTGTTTATGTATTTGTTGTTCTTTATTCTGTGAATGTCCGTAGCATGATGAAATAAGAGAATGAGGTCTTCAAAATCTGGAAAAAGAATCAATTTTTTGTAACGATTAATGTATTCTTGTTTTAGACTAGGCAATTACAGTGATGTTAACATCTTATCTATCTTCAATTCAAAATGAAGCGAACACCTGTTTCCTTGTTAACTTAACAAGCATTCTTCTAACAAAATACAAGACGGAAACTTAAGCGATCTCCAAGCATTGAAACATTAAGGAATAAAAAAAAAACATATAAAAATGAATGTTCACGTATTGTCGAGAAAGAAGTGTTAAATAATTTAAAAAATCTTGAAGGTTTTTATTTAATTGCCAGATATAAAAATCCTGATTCATACAATCCATACAGTCAATGCGTACCAACGCATTTTCAGTCTTCTTATGGAAGAACTTGACGACCCGCGTGGCGGAACGGTCACCATAACGGTTTGACCAGACAGAAATCTGAATGATGAGTTTAGATTTCTGTTCTGGGTCTAGGTGTTGTGTATTCGTCTTTGTGTATCCATGGCACCCACGACACAGGAGAAAATCCTACTGTGGGGCTATGAGTGTAGAAAGCGTGTTTTTTTTTATGTAACCTATAATATTATAGTATTTAAGTTATTTTATGTACTTTAGTTTCGGATACAGAACCTTCCGTTGATTCACAAACGTTGTAGTGAACAAGGTCATAAAACCAAAATAAACCTTACAATTTAATGCAAGGTTATGAAAGACTACTCTCTCTATTCTGATTAAAGATTGGCGCTGGTCGATATTTTTTTTATCAGATGAAGTAGCAAATATATATGCAGTCCACTGATGGTTAGTGGTTACTGTCGCCCATGTACATCCGTACTCAACCCCAGATAAGATTAGAGTCTTACCTGAGATTGGTCAGATGCGTTGCTATCCTTGAGGGCCAACTTGGTACGCCTCGGATATGTATGTCTCTCTTATTGTCTCCTTCAGAACAAAATTTTTAAGGCGCTGTAACACCGCGTCTATAAGACAGACAGACAGACAGGCTTATGAACAGCTTATAGATGTTCATAAGCTACTTCATATAGAACAGGGGCTCTATCTGAAGTCGATCACAAAGGCGTTGCTACTCACGATGTGATATAGTCACCTCATCGTAAGTGAGCCGGTAACCACTCCCTTCCACCGTAACACATATGCTGCTTCGCGTTAGAAATAGGAGTGGCGGTGGTACCTCCCCGGTCAAACTACACTGGTGCTACTAATAAAAAAGGAGTATAATTAATTTACCACTGTCATAGTTTCAACTCCAAGGTTGACTACATCCATAGCTTTGAACTTAATTGGCTTCTGCGAGCGCTTGAGGAATACGTAGAAAATTTTTCGATGCTCATTGTTCATGCATTCCCAGGGGATACTGTACACCGTGTCCGATAAAGCATCTCCCTTCAAATATTAAATATTGGCATTAACGCACATTAGGGCTCGTTCACACCGAAAAGTCTGCAGATTTCGGCAAACTAATTCTACTATTTGCTAAAGGAGCAGACGATTTCGCCTGTTTACGTCAAATCGTCTGAAACGTTTGGTAAGTGATTTTGATTGGTGACTTCGACTTGCCGATAGCGTCATTGCTTGTTGCCGGTCTTCGGTCCACCGTTTTCGACTGCTGAATTCAGGCGTCAAATGATTAGACTTTTACGACTTCGACGAGGTGACTTCGACGAGCAACCGAATTTACATCGCATGGTGTAAATGAGCCCATAGATTTTGTCGTGATCAGAATTCTCAATATTGACTAATATATTGTCAGACAATACTTATATTTTAATACTAGCAGACCCGTGCCCACTTCGTTGGGCATTAAAAAAAATTGTTAGTGTGTTTCTTAGTACTAAATGTTAAGGTTTAATTACCCAACTGCCAAAAGGAGGGTTATGTTTTTATCGCGTGTGTATGTACATATGTACCTATTTGCATACCAATTTGACGAAACATGTATGTTCTATTATGTAAAATCTTGGTGTAATTACACTTTGTTTGGAACCTTTAAATTGCATTAAGTTCAAAACTTATTTTAATTGTCAATACTTCTTGTATACAATATTGGATGTAGTGTTATTATCTTGCCACCTAATAACAGAACATCCAATATTGTGTTTTGCTAAATGTATAGTTTTTATGCATATCCAACCCGAGATAAACCAACATATATCTGATTAGAGAAAAAAAACTTTTTTTAACTTAATGCCTCCTCTTGTACTGTATCTAGGGAATACAATTTTTCGAGATCAATCCCGAAGCATAATATGACGATATCCCGTTCGAGGTTGACGGAATTGGGCGGCAATGGTCAGCGATGCTACACACATCCGTAGAGATTAATACGACAATATTAAACGAAGACGACTTGCTACTTTCTATGATTGCAGAGGATTTAAATTTAAGTGCTACTGTTACACAAACGAATACTTCACTTCAAGAGGAATTAGAAGAAACTCTGCGTGCGTCAAAAAGTCCTTTTAAACGTGTATCCAGAGCCACAAGCTTAGATAAATTAGAGTCAGTAATAAAAAAAAGAAATGGATTTATTTGAGTGTGGAGGAACAAGGGAGATATTTGCAGTTTGCATATAATTGTTTAGTCATGCTGGTGCCAACCAGTGTTGAGTCGGAGAGGGCATTCTCAGCAGCTGGCTACATTGCAACGGATACCAGATGCCGGTTAGCAGATAGTACTCTTGATACACATTTTTTATGAAGTTACTTTCAAAATCACCCGTAACTACTTTTTAATCTCCTTGAGCTATACTATAACTACTTTTGTTTTGATTATATTCATGTTAGTAAAACTGTTAATTATTTAGTTAATAATATTAAAGGATTAAGGCTTGTGTTTTCTTTCAAATAATATTTTGTTTTAATAAAGCTCACTATCACAAATAAGCAGTTTTCATAGTATTCAGTAATGTGTTTTTTTTAACTAGACGAGATCCCGCAAATTTCGGGATCCGCGGGACTGACATTTGTATCCCGAGGGATCTCGAGTCAGGATTGCATTCCTTAACCGTACATCTATAAAAAAAATGGCGAAAATATCACATTTGTTGTATGGGAGCCCCCTTTAAATATTTGTTTCATTCTGATTTCATTATTTATTTTTAATATGAATATAGACCTATTTAGGTCAGTATATTTATACTGTGAATATTTCAAGCGTCTACCTTTTGCTGTTATTAATATCGAGCAAAAAATCACATTGTTGTATGGGTGCCCCCTTAAATATTTTATTCTGCTATTAGTATATATATGTTGTTATAGCGGCAACTGAAATACATCATCTGTGAAAATTTCAATTGTCTGCCTACCTCAGTTCATGAGATACAGCTTGGTGATAGACAGACGAACCGACGGACAACGGAGTCTTAGTAATAGGGTCCCGTTTTTTCCCCTTTGGGTTCGGAACCCTAAAAGCATCTAACAAATACCACCCGACAGATTACGACATGGTCGCGGTTACATACCTATACTATATACCTACATATATAGTAGTTAGGTTCATAGCAGACTAACAATATGACCCTTAATTTATATAAGCTATCCTATCTCTCGAGTTAAATCAAACTGCACACGGTGTGCAAATTTGATTGAAATTGGTTCAGTAGTTTAAGACCCCATCGCGGACAAACAACGTGACACATAATTTATATATATCAGCAAGAAAGTTGTCCTATCTTTCAAGTTGGATGAAACTGCACACGGTGTGCAAATTTGATCGAAATCGGTTGAGTATTTTAGGAATTCATAGCGGACAAACAACGTGGCACGTAATTTTCATAGATATAAGCTACCCTATATTTGATTGAAATCGGTTTGGTAGATCCAGAGTTAACCCCGGACAAACAACGTGACACGTAATTTATATATATTAAGATGAAGCAGCTTACCAATGATCCTAAAAGTTCGAAAACTATGTATAATTGAGCAACCTGTTGAAAAAATATCAAGGACATAGGTCCATAGCGCAGCAGAGCACGCGGTTCCTGGAATTGATATTAACAACTGGGTTTAAAAGTGGGAAGATATTGTTAGGTGTGGTCCATCAATTCGGCCATTTTCTAACAGGTAATTAATGATGAAATAAGATAAATTTTTTTAGGTGCCATTTTGAGGGCTAGTAGTTAAGTTTAAATAATATTGGAACTGCTCGTTTTTTTTACAATGCAATATAGTTTAAAAGCAAAAATACTATTCGATATAACTTACCATTTGCGAACATTGAAGTAACATCAGACACCCAGTAGCTTGTTGAAATAGAAAGTAAACTAATAATATTGGTCCGAATGTGTCCGATATTTTCGTAACGAAACTGCAATTAAGATGTACCTTCTGTAAGTAGATACCACCAAATTTCCTAGATGTTAATAAAATAATTATCTATCTATTGTCCAACAGAAGCTTCAGCTTCGGCCACCTTTGGCCAAAAAAAACACTTTCGGCAAAGGCTTCGGCCAAAATGGGCCGAAGTTTCGGCCGAAGCAAGCAATAAAAAAATTAACAAACTGTTACGATTGCCGTACACCGCGATTGTGACGGTAAAGCGCAGGGGTAAGCGCACACTCCGTAGTGGACTTCCTTTGCCAGTTGTCTTTGAAATTCACATTATTTCGATATCATATGATTTTTGACAAGATGCAAAGTACCTAATTGTAATCAATTCTGGAAGTTGTTTATACATAATCAGCTTTATCATTTATATACCTACAAAAGTTTTTCAAATTGGTAGGTATATTACAAATTATTAGACAATTTCGAATTGATTTTTTTATGATTTTTGAACATTCGGCTTAGGCTTCAGTCAAAAATCGACCTTCAGTCGGACACCATAATTATACGATAAAATAATTTATTGCAATTTTGATTTTAACTCTTCGAGTGAGTAGATCTGGGTCATAATCTATTACTTTGGTCAAGAAATTAATCAATTGGTACACTGCATTCATCCGTGAGATGTTTTTTAAAGAACTATCAGGCATGTAGGTCTACTTACGTTTTCTGTCGCCGTTAAAACAGTAGGTATAAGCAATTTCAAATCATATCATATCAACGCTAATAGCTTTGGAAATACAAGAGGTTTTATTCATAATATTGAAATAGCAAACGAACGTGCAGACATCTGTACTCGACCCCAGATAACATCAAAAACATACCTAGGGTTGGCTACTCCTGAGGACCAGGTTTGAACGCCTCGGATATGTATGTCTTTTACCACACCCTTCAGAGCAAAATTCAGCACTTAACAGCATAATATTAACACTGCGGTTATTAGGCAGAAATAGTTATGGCGGTGGTGCCTCCGGAATTGTACCACAATATTCTACAACCTTCACTTTATCTGAGGGGTAGGGGAAAAGAGTGTAATGAGAGTCACTTAAGCGAGAAATCAAATAAAAGCTTAAATTGGAATATAATACTTATTGCAGCTGTCTTGACACAAAATTTACTTTATTAGCTATAAATCCAGTTCAATTTCAATCAATTTGGTAATGAACTTTGAAAGTTATATCTGTTTAAAAAAACAGATTTAACTCCCATTGCACCGACGTGTTGGCAATGGTGGTCAACCCTGTGGGCAATCGGAGTTAAAAATAGCACATATCGCAAATATAGCCTTCGGCTGAATCCTGCCCACTGCACTATGCATGACCGCCTAACCCATATGAATTACATGTGTACCACGTCTCATTGTTTCTTCCGAAACCGTTACCATACTAATCTGTGTAACATACTAAATGTATGTCTCATCTTTTAGTTCTAATTCTTCAGCATTCTGGCATATGTCTTTCCATTTTTTTCCTTTACTTTTCTCTGCCTTTTTTCATTTTTTTCTTTTTCTATTAGTATTCCTTGTGTGACGTGAATGTGATACAGTATGCCGTTTCTTTCTACTCTGTCTTACATTTATAACCGTTGTTTTCTATGGCAATTTTTCTTGCGGACAATGGAAGTTACCTGACTCTCATTGCCCTTAACTATACTTAAATAGGATAAAGTAAAAAGGATAAAAGTAAATAAATCTATAAAATACTGACACAATTTAAACGGCACAATACTCTTTCAATAGTTTTCAATAGTCTGGCTAAATACGGGCAAAAGTTTAGTTTGCATACTGTAAGAAATTCGTTTAGGTTACTTCCATGAAAAATTACATCAGCGAAGCACAAAAGCAAAATATTGTTGCATCTTTGAAGCGCGGACGTTTACTATCACGAAGTATTTAACACAATACCAGTAGGTACACAGCGGATGCATGAAGGTGGCGTATACGATGCTTACGTGGAAAGTTTCGTGTATATGTTGGTGACTCCCATTACCCTGTATTCCCCTATGTCTCATCAGAGATGCGTGCTTACGATTCGCACCTCTGCTCCATATCCCTGGACTCGAGCAAGAGTTGAACCACTAGGCTATCACTGCAATACTGCTTATATTACTTACTCCGTAATAACACAATGATGGGTGATGTATTCTCGTAAAAGTCGATGAACAATTTCTATTTCGTTGCCCGAATACATGGCGTAATATTTATTTGTTCCTACTTCAAGCTGTGGTCTGGGGAAGCTTCTCAAGCTGTAAATAAGGATTCTCATGTGTCCCCACACGTGAAACACCATTAGGGATAATAACAGATCCATTATGCAAATACATGATGTGCAAATGTATGAAATGTACCAGTTAAATAAAAAAATAACGATATAGCCGTTAAAGTCACGTTCATAGTCGAAGGGAAGGTAATAGTAAACAGCTTGATCGAACGTAAAGTTTCGTGAACGGTTTCCATTAAAGCCTCCTGATATAATGTTGTTGCATAGCGGCGTCCCATTGAACATCAAAATTGCACAAATCATTTGGCCAGTTATGTATATAGTAAAGAAATGAGACATTTTGTGGACAAGTAAATGCGTCTGTGAACGAAAAAAAAATCACAAATTGGTAACATATTCATTATAGTAGTAGCGTAGCGTGGAGTGGGGGGGCAGAGGGGTCGACACATTTTGATGGACAGCAATTTTTTTCTTTATCGTAATATATTACCGTCTTATTTTTTTTTAAGAAAAAACCTCAAATGTCAAGTTGCGTTCCCGGGCAGCACATTTAGGGGGCGGCAGAAAATTATTTTTAAAGGTTTGGCGATCGTTTATTTCTGTTTGTCTTTTAGTTTTCTGACTGATCAAGTTCATTGCAGCCCCGCGTTGTATAAACCCAAGCTACGCCTCTGCATGCATTATATCACTATTTAGGTTGATAGGTAGGTACATACCTCCTTAGCATGTTCAGACTTAGCCCTGTAGTTGAATAGATGAATGACTTTCACGAAATAACCAATCGTATCCGCATACGTTTGTAAAAATATTAGAACTAGTCGGCACTGAAAGTAAAGGTTATCGAGATAAGAACACGCAGATATATACATTCTACCGAAAATTAAAATACTGTAATTGAATACTAACAACTGCAACAATATTCATAAGGACAGTTATGTACGTATGTCCCAATTCGAAAAAAGGGAGTACATTAAACTTATTTTTCAGATATAATAGTCCAGGCAATAAGCATACGACCTCTATAAAGAATGTGTAGCACTTCTTGTATATGTGATATTTTGATTCCACTCCTTCTATTTCTTTTTCCGGCCATGCTGTTATGACCCTCAAGGAATACCGCAATACTTTCATATATTTTATATCTTGAGCTCGTTCTATACCACTGTGAAAATCGCAATTAATATTCAATTTTTAGGCACCTATTCAATATATTATAGGTACCTATAGGTACTTAGTTTACTTACTTTAAATCCGTACCATCCGTAAAAATCATTTTCGTTAATAAGAGTCGTTACCAGTAAGTAAATAAATTGATTTACTTTATAAAACGTCTTAGTCACATAATATAAAACCTACAACCTTATAATCCCGAGAATATTTAATATACTCAACGAAGGTAAGAGATACTTTAGATAGTAAGAGTTCGATTAAATTCCGATTGAACACTTCGGGTATACTTTGAGACGAAAAATATTAATATCGGTGTTCACAAAAAGGCAATATTATAGTGGTAAGTATCTTCGTTTACGTTTATTTAGGTATTGTTTTGATCTTGTAACGTTCAATTATTTTAGGAGTTACGTTGATTTTGTAGGAAAATATCCGAGGGTCATTTAAGAACTACTTTTACCTATCAAGTTATACTGGAAGGTCTTACGACTTCTTTACTAGTTTGCTGTAAAGTTATACAGCGGTTCGATATTTTTATAGTCAAACAGTTTATAATTAGTGCAAATGTACTCATTCATTAGTTACTCATAAGTTCTAATAAAAATATTTCAAAGCAAGGCTAAATTACAGGCATAAATGTATTTGCTATAGCAACCTACTATCAACATGCATTTAATTTAACAGGAGGGCGTGTATAATTAGGTACCAACATACTGATAGGTATACCGCTTGCCTATTACAGAGTAAAACGGTACATTAAAATTCTTACCGTTACCATATGTAAATATTGCTGCACCTTTTAATTTTCTTTTTATATTTATTCGTACGTATATAAAATTTTCATTCTGGACTTGGCAGGTATAATCACGTAATTATTTTATTACACGATAAAAAGAAAAAGTTCTAAGTAATAAAAATTTGGAATATTTGAAAGTAGTAGAATCCGTCGTGGCAACCATCGCAATACAATAGAATTTTTGAATAATAACTGCAATGTGAATATTGAGATCGGTGTAAAAAAGTCACAATAGTAAATGGAATCAGTGAAGTCCACCAATTCGCCCTTGGCCAGCGCGGTGGAGTATGGCCTACAACTCTCTCATTCCGAGAGAAGACCCGCGCCCAGCAGTGGGACAATAACTGCAGTAACCGCTGTTGTGGACTGATCTCAAGGGAAGTAAGGGAAACATGGGTTTTGTGTTCATTCTAGGCATTCTAACTTAGCCTTTCGTGTTCACAACGCATCTGTGGCCAACCACAAATAGACACTTACCCTATTTTGATATGGGGTTCTTATGGTGGATGATGTGGGTTGATGTGGTGGTCCATCTATCGACGGCAATGGCCATTTACTGTCAGGTAGACTGCATGCTCGCTTGTTACTTGTATATTATTAAAAGAATCTTCCAAACACATACCTTCCAATTTCTTTAGAATAAAATTGTGATAGACATGGTGTTATCTATATTTAGAATAAATGGACCCGTTAATATTACAGCAGCATTAATTGCAGTGAAACAATTAGATACGTATAAACAACAACTACGTATAATCCATGTACCTAAAGGATGCATAAGTTATGTGTTTTCCGTATGCTCGCTTCCTCTATAAAAATATTAATCCGAGAAATAAGCTTCATTAATAACCTAAATTTAGGATAATTAATGAAAAAACATAATACACAAATTTTATATGGAACTAGCTGAGCCCGCGGTTTCACCCGCGTTTAAAAGAAATGTAACGTTACATACATTAACCGAAATTTTATACCTTTAATAGTTCTGTTTTATTCTTTTTAAATACATGTTTCCTGCACCCGTGAATTTTTCCGAGATAAAAAGTAGCCTATGTCATTTTCTGACCCTTAAGCGACTACCACTGTGGTAGTCGCGCAAGATATCTTTCCGAGCCATGTTTTAAACAGAAACATAACTATCCCAAG
>MOOZ01000122.1:878944-892038 GCA_002930495.1 Cecropterus lyciades | reverse complement strand
TTATTAATAAGAATATTATAAAAGTAAAACATGGTTTCAACTTTCACGGTACGTGTTTATAACTAAAAACTAAGTATTCATATTTCCATGTTTTGTAAATGTTCCTAGTAAGGCCAATGTACACTAGCGAGGCCAAACATCAAATTTAGATTAGCCTTATAAGTAATCACCGTCTTTCCTAGGAAAACTACCAATATTTTAACTGATAATCGAAGAATTTTTTCTTTCTTTAGTATCATAACCAATTCTTATACGACAATTTACAATAAAAATAAGATAATAATAGGGTATGTATGTAGGGTATGTATAAGATAATAATAGGGTATGTATTTATTCAATAGATCTTATTAAAAAAACCATGTTCAACCAAAGTTATTAGGTAACGTTTTAACATCCATAGTGTAGCTATAGATTAAAGATACTTCTTGGCATTTCGATGTTACATGATGTACGCAATATTCCGTATAGATTACGTAAATAGATAGATATTATTACAACGAAATCTGTCGTAAGCACATCTAGAATGGGCTATTGTTTAAGTCACGATAATGCTCGCTACTGTTAAGTTGTCATTAATACCACTGATTAGTTTTACATGTATCTATAAGTAGGTACCTACGATATAAACTATTTTCAATTCCTTTGTTCATTTCCATCATTTCAACAATATTTGTTGAAAATACATTATTAGGTACCTGGAATATAATAATTGAAAAACAAGGAAAGATACATAAAGTTGCCAAAAACTACTTACATACATATATATTTACATCTCCGCTGGATACAGGTCTCCTTTGGGAATGAGCTGTCGTTTTCGAACCACGAACTGTTCTGCAAGTTCTGCCACCTTTGAACTCTTTTGCTCCTACTATCACTAAAGTTCGATGGAAACTCTTAACGCATTAAGTACATGTCAATAAAAGATAAGTAAAGAAAATGACAAATATTGCCTTTATAAAAAGTCAAAATCATTTTGTAGTATATAAAATGATTCCGTTAATTGATTACTTTTAATGCAGTGTTTGAAAGAAAAACTTTTTATCCGACTGCATCAAAAGGACGATGGTTTTCGAGCGTATGTTTATAATAATCATAACATTCGTTCAATAGTTACAAGAAATTTATCCATTAAATCATGAACAAATGACTTTATTTACACTACTCTTGTGGCATTATTACTTCAAACAATGGCGTCACTACAGATTGGGCTGTTAAGACGAATCTACCGACTTTACATTTTCGATCCGTGAAAGGGATTGAAAGATCACAAAAATCACATAAAAAAAAGTTACTAACATACAATGTCACAAAGATATGCGCGAAAAACATAACTTTCCCATATAGTTCATGTGAAAATAATATTTAAATTGTTATACGGATTCACTAGACCATTATTTGCTCCCAATATTGCAAAATTGGCTAAAGATTTTTTTGCCACTGATATAAGCTGGCGGCTATTTCACATTTGCTCCATAACTTTCAACAGCACATTGCGTTTTGAATAAAAAAATCTGCGCACGTATTTACGGTGGGTAATTGAGTTATCGTATCGGCTGTCATTTCCACGCGACGGCAATTGGGAAAATCATTTTATGTTTTTCGCTCATACTACGTATTGATAAAGCGATCACTTACATAATAGGCAATCATGCATTTGACTGGACATACAAGATATTATAAAGAACAATCTGTCTAAAATACATTGATTATTTATACCTAAGTCCTAAGATCGTTGCTACGTGAACCATTACAGTTACTTTTCAGCAAAATTTTGAAATCTATTGGTTTGTTTATAATCAAACAATGAAATAATAACATAGTTGCAGGATTACAAGTGAAATTCATAACCCCACGATGTAATAAGTTATATTATATATGTTTTTGGTTAGATGACGTCTGATGCATGTGTCGCATTTACGTTCCTAACGAGTCTGAGGCAGTTCTCTCTTTACAAAGTGATCATAATAATATTAACGCTTAATTCGTAGCCCCATACTACATTTTTCCTGTCATGGACGCCATGAATACACACAAAGATGTCACAAAAACAAACAACCAGACTCAGAACAGAAATTTAAATTTAACATTCAGATATATGGCTGGCCGGAGGCCGAACCCGGATGCCGCTGCGTTTCAGATCGGTATAGCAACCGATCCGTCAAGCGTATTATCGAGTCACAGTAAATTAAAAAGTAACCTAAGTTTTTGTGTAACTGAATGTTAACGTTTTTTTATATTTCAATATCGTGCCTAAACCATTATTATTACCTTAGAAAATGGCAGCAACTTCATAATCATAGACAGACACACTTGATGACTTTAATTACGAAACAAACAATGACCGTACCTAGATCCTAGGAAAATTTAATTTTAAATTGTCTTCGACATGCAATCCATTAACAGAAATGCATATTGCATGCTAGTTTTCTATTTCATATGCAACATTAAGAATCCATGTTAATGCGCGAGAACTTGATTACTTTTTCTGGGTCAATAAAAAATGTGAACCTACATATTATGTGTGTTAATTGGGAATGTGTAATTTTCATTTGTTGGAAAGTATTGAGGTTGAAGGATAAGTGTGTTCTTCATTTGTGGATTTTTTGTGGGATCTTCATATAAAATGATTTGTGGGATCTTCAATTTGTCAATTGTCAATTTGTGGGATCTTCATATAAAATGTGTGATATTCGAACAGATCCGCTTGTTTTTTTATATTTAGACACACTATACAAGTACGCACCTGACTATTACCTACCTCGTTCGTATCGCACTGACTCTTATCACCTTTCGAATTTGAGTTACTGTCTAAAATTTGTCTTTTCTTCAGTTTAAAAAATGTCAGACCCTTTATGTTAGACGGATTTTCAAAATCCTGAACCCAGTGGAGTAGATGAGTTCTCGAATGGAGACCACGTCTGGGCAAAGCGTACAGGTCGCTCCCCTGACCAGGTGGACTAATGATCTGAAGAAGACAGAACCGCAGAAGTAACCGCTAGATTCTAATAACTCACGACGTTCAGAGTAGCGATGATTAGACCTACTTTCAGCAGTGGCTTTTCCGAGGCAGGTGGATAGTTTGATGGAAAGTAAACCTCCCTTATTCTTGTAGATGTGTTTTATTAGCAATGTTTGCATTGTTCTAGCGATCCTCTCGTTGTACCTCAGGGACAAGCTGGGGTACAGCGACAACGGTGCGACGATCATCTACCACGTGTTCACAATGTTCGCGTACTTCTTCCCAGTGCTGGGCGCCATGATTGCTGACGGGTGGCTCGGGCGGTTCAGGTAAAATGGACCTATTTTTAAGTAGCCTTATTTTTCATGATTTAACTGATTAGCATCATTTGCGAATCTAATTAGCAGTAGCAGTAGTAATAAAATAGCAGTATATTTTAATTTAACTAATTTACTAACACTAGTCAAAGTTAAATTGATTAATAGGTGAATTTATGCGCGCTTTCGTACTTCGAAATGCAATCAAATGAAATCAAGCAAGTTGATGACAGCAGTCATTTTTACTTATCGAATGTATTATAAGAGGTTTGAAAACATGCTACATTTGTCGATGTTATTCTCCACTAATTTATATTGGAACGGTGTATTACTGTGAGTACTAGAGTGCGCTAAAGGTCTCCACTGATTATGGATACGAGAATTGTGCCTATCAGTGGGCCATAAAAAGTATTATTGTCAGTAGCTTTAATAAACAATGTTCATGTTTAAAAAGAGTTACAGGACAGAGATATTGGTGAAAGAGGTTCCAACTTTGTCTATAGATTCTGTGAAAACAAATCACGATGTAAAACAGTGTAACAATACTCGCTACAAGTTTTACCTAAAAATCATGCACGTTACATTTTCAGAACAATTCTGTACTTGTCACTGGTATATGCGGCTGGGAGTGTTCTCATATCAGTAACAGCCATGCCGCCTGTCAACTTGCCACAACTGTAAGTATCAATATAACTTTTGAATATAGTATAGACTTTTAAAACAATAACAACTTTAGTAAAAAAAGGTAACATATATATTTTATGACTGACTGCGACACAATATTTCGTTTTGCATTTTTTGCCTTAAACCTACTCAGAGGTAAACATCCAAATATTTGACAATCGTCGTAATACTAATGTGAAAACTGTATGACGTTATTGAAAAGAAAAAAAGAGTAATTAGAAAAAATATTTATACATCAGTCATCATAAATTCATAAGTAGAAACAACAAAAGGAATTTTATCCGTAGTGACCGTAAGTAGCCGGTATTTATAGAATTTCATTCCTTAGACACCTCCTACCTAGACTTCTGCCCCTGACTGTCCAGTCATGGGTAGAAATCAGAAAATGAGGCTACCTCCTTGCCAGCGTACGTATGCTCTGCGTACGTCTGCGTCTGCGTACGTTCTGCGAATGAGCGTGGATGTTGACTGGCTTACATGTAAATCTATGAATTTTAGTATTCAGGAGAAGCAAGGCCTCCATAATCCATAATTCCCCCCACTTCGGACCCCATTCAATATACGGTTCAATACGCATCTTACCGTCAGGTGGAATAAATACATGCTCATTTGATACGTAAATCTTGTAATAAAAGGAATGAAGGTGTTATTCTAATATATGGTATTATTATGGTCATGCTCATATTAGTGGCCACATTTTTGCACAAATGGTGACAAATTTATAAGAACAAAGGTGTTTATTATATACTTTTAGTCTTTTATGTTATCTCAATATTTGTGTAAGCACCAACGATCAACACATCCACGGTGCTGAGATGGAACACAAGAATAATAAATTATCGTAGGTGCTATTTACACCCAACATAATTTTGAATGCAAACGTTGCCCAGTATAGCAAGAATGGCATATTGTGCAGATAATGCTAGTCAAATTATTACTTCATTGTTAACGTATGCGACAGGCAAGAAACTTGAATCACGTTAATGGGCACTGAGAAGAACGCGGCTTTGTCGTCGTGTCAACAAATCGCAGTGAGCGCGGAAGTTAGGGGATTCACAGAGCATTTAATTCCCCCAACTTCTCTGACCTTAGACCCGTATATGCTGAGTAAAATATACAGACCTACTATGTGTTTCACCTTATATTTTTTATGTTTATGTTAATATTCCGTCAACATTTATTTAATTAACTGGTTTAGAAGATTAATCCAGTTTGTCTAGACGAGTATTCTTAAGATGAATATGAATTATACGCAGCAAATAGTTGCATAATTGAGACAAATAGGGTTGTCAGTTATTATCAGCAATTAAAGTACATTGGCTACAATAGGTATCAATAATAAAGAACGTTTCAAATAAGGTTCAATTTATTTATAGCCCGAGGTAACTTTAGAATGGAGCTAAAGGAATTCAAGTCAGCAAAATAAAATAAAAAATAGGAAATTAAGATAAATTGCCACGTAAATATGCTTACGAACAAACCTTTTTTTAATCCTCCTTCGGTGGCCTCAATGTGCATATTGGGAAACCCCGGGATCTCAGATAGAACTCACCGGTGATTCCCTTGCGTGGTGCGCTTCAGGCCCTTCTCAGGGCAAGTAGCCCCCATATTTACAACTTAATAGTGACCACAACTGGTAACCGTAACAAGCTGTCGTCTACCCTTAGTCACAAATTTTGAAGGGTCAGAGCCCGAACTCAAAACCGTTCGCGACTTCACGGACTCTAACTGGAAGCTAATGGACAAGTTCTGAATGGAATTACCACCGCCTAGACGTGTCTGTGTCCTCGTGCAATTGTAATGGCCATCTACGTTGCATGCTAATAAGCTTGACTCTACGGCGTTGGAGAGATGACATTCTCTGAGAACAAATAGATGCACCGTAGAGGGCGATTGAACATACGATTCCTGTGTAAAGGCGGCGAACTTCTTCCAGGGGTCCCCCGAGATTAGGTAGATAACCGTGCATTGCACCTACTACTTTCTGTATACGGGAAAGAAAAACACTCGAAGTGCTCTCCGAAGCCCCACTTGGACGTCAGTGTTATTTACGCGAATAAACAGGTTAGGTGGTTCCTGCCGCCTAGGAAGCTTATTGAACCATAGAGCCTCATTTTGCGAAGCGCTACGGAAAAACTTAACCCGCGAATTTTAGCAACATTACAAGCCATATCACGTTCGGCGAGTCTTGCCGTCCTCTCAAAATCGATTTTTTTTATCCCAAATGATGCAACATAGAGTATTTTCTCGAACTCTATTTTTCTCAAGAAGTTTTAAGTACAAGATCAAATAAAATAAGTACAATGTTTCATAAAAAAGTACGGATGACAACCATTATGACAAAGTATGTAACGGGTCTTAAGTCCTTATTACCATACACCGCATACACGTGTACCTATTATAGATAAAAACAATTATTGTTTATTTATCTACACAAATAAATTAAATTGAACTGTCTCTTTAATAAAACCACGCGCACTCTGCTTACGTAGTCGTCGTCGCTGACGCTCAAGTCAGTTGCTATCGATCCCATTTGATGAAATAAAAATATAATTATTAGAGGATGAAATCTTGGGTATATGTATGATATGTTATAATTTTTAAACGCTGATGAAATCGTCTTTTAAAGCGACTGCGTTAGTTCGTATGTATATCTGTATCTTAGTATGTCCATTTCTTTGGTACTTTATGTTAATATTTTAACGAAAACTCATAAAAGACGTTTAATTACATATATTATTAGTATTATAATTATAATACAAACAAAAAAAACAGTTGCTTAAAAAATGAACTTAACTGAAGGCCATCAATCGTATAAGCAGTCGTGTTTATTTTATTCAATCTTTGAATTAATCTTTTTAAGAATGTTACTTGAAATATTTATCATTAATTATGCGATAACTTAAACGTTTGGAGTATGCAGTTAGTAGTCAATGTTGTAATTACTCGTGTTATGCAACACTCGTTTTGCATGCGCATGTATGATTGCAGGCCAAGGAGTTCGGCAATGGCGACTATCTTTTTATAATAAACAAACTATTAACCTACACGTAAATTATACCTGCACGTAAAGTCATAACTATGTAATGAGTAACGAATAAAAATTAGACATGCGAATATGACGTAAGTATCACGAAAAGAATTGAGTTCATATTGGCAACAACTATTTGTTTAGGGAGTTTCTTGCTCTGCTTTTTCGTAGATGCATTATCATAAATAATTCGAAACTACTTAAGTGAATGTTGAAAAAAGTGTGTGTATGACTGTATGCTATTCACACGTCGTTGAGAGTGGGGACGTTACGAAGCATCGCACATAAGAGACGGAGAAAATAACATACGGTGTAATGTATTCTATCTCTTTCGCTCGCCAAAATTAACTAAAAGTCGTTTTAGTCCTATTAATTATTATGTGTTTGTGTTTTTATTGTGACGCATTTTCGTTTTATCGAGTCTCAAATCATAACGATTCTAAAGAAGTGTCACATCTTGTGTTTGTGTATATTAATCAATTCTAGAAAATAATCTATTTGACTTAAGTTATAGACTACAACCATTATCAATACAATTTCATATTAATTTGACTTATTGCTTAAGTGCCTAATAACAACAGTACAGTATTTCTGCATAATAACAACAGTGTTATGCGCTCTTGTGTTCTGGTCTGAAGGGTGTGGTAAGGGAGACATACTTTTCCGAGGCATTCCATCTTAGTCCTCAGGGGTAGCAACGCATCTGTGGCTAACTGTAGGTGAGAATTGATCTTACCTAGTGTTGATTACAGATGTCCATGGGCGGCGGTGGCCGCTTACCATCGGGTGGGCTGCATGCTCGTTTGCTACTATCCATATTATATAAGTGATATGCATAATTTTAATAGTTTCCCGTTCTGAATTGTGATAGAAGATATAACAATAGTCACATCATAAAACTACTATTGTATTACAGTGGAGTAGTTAAAGTGAATGTGACATCTTTGACGGAGAATTATCTATCAATACAATTGTGTTTGTTACATTAAATTATACATATGAACGGTAAATTTCATTAACACGTGGAAAATTTGTGCCACGGTGCAGGGACAGATTTTATATGCAAACTGCGTGTGTAGTTTGGAAATTTGACACGTTGTATTTTATAATAGATTTTATTTTTTGACAGCGGATAAATTTAAAAGAATTGACCGAATTAGTTATGTATTAAATGTACAAATAATACTATTTTTGAAAATTACAAAATATGTTACTTAAGATAGGTAATTGTGAGTATAATTTAAGATCGTAATAAAGTTATTTTCATGATACAAGAAATGATAAAGAAATAATGCATTGCATTGCATCAATATCAAAGAAATAATAGATCTCATTTACCTACCACTTTGCGTAGGAGTAAATGAATAACTTGTTTGAAATCGCAATATGTTCACATTATTGATTGATTAAAGAAAACTATAAATATGAATATACAGAACCGGTTACAATTTGATTTGGAGTTTTAAGTAACATTGGAGTTTAAATCAATACATTTATGAATAGAAAAATAATATATTTGTGTTGGTTTTCAGAGAATTTACCATCGTGGCTCTCCTTCTGATAGCCTTCGGGACTGGAGGCATCAAGCCTTGCGTCTCCGCGTTCGGCGGAGACCAGTTCAAGTTGCCAGAACAAGAGAGGTATCTCGGCTACTTCTTCTCCCTGTTCTACTTCGCCATCAACGCCGGAAGCCTTATCTCCACCTTCCTCACCCCGATCTTAAGAGCCGATGTGCACTGCTTCGGAGAAAACGACTGCTATTCCCTAGCTTTTGGAGTACCTGGAATTCTAATGGTTGTCTCTATTTGTAAGTAACCCTTTTTTATACAGGAATAAATAGCCCAGTGGTCGAAAATCGACTATACACATAGTTTTGAAAATACTATTAATAGCTTTTAAAAGATTTCTTTTTTCTTTACAGTTCTAAAGATCAATAATCGTTATAATAAATAGTTATCAACCAAAAATGGGAAAATGTTTGTCAAAAATGAGATAATATTTCAAGTGAAATGGGAGAGTTCCGTACCACGAATATTTTTAGCTTTTTTTACTTTTAGTATTTGTTATCCTAGCACAAGTATGTAACAATGTAAAAAATATGTAACAATGTAGAGCCCGTGATAGACATACAATGCAGGCTTAGTAATAGGGTCCTGTTTTTACACTTTGGTTACTGAAACCTAAAAAATCTTAACCATTTTATCTTAGCTTTTTTATTTGGATATAAACTGTTACTATTTATAATATAAAACATAACAATTGTTCATGTTATCAAACTTACGTTAAGTGATTAGTGCCGACCAAATTCCGGACTATATGTAAATGACGTGAAACAACTCAGGCGGATAGTTTCACCGAATTCTTCAAACCAGAATACAACAGCAATACTTCTGTTACTAGCACTTGTTATTAACATTCTTATCTTTCGTTTCTTTTATCTTAATTACTTTTAATACTTTACAGACGTAAGTTAGTAATAAGGATGACTATCTATGCTTGTATTCATATCCTAATGAATAAGGAGTAAAAAACATGCTTGCCCTTCAAATCCAACATCCAAGTTTAATTATTTTTAGGGTTCCGTACCCATATGGTAAAAACGGGACCCTTTTATTAAGATTCTGCTGTCCGCCTATCCGTCTGTCCATCTGTCTGTCACCGGTCTATATCATGAACCGTGATAGCTAGACAGTTTAAATATTCACATTAATGTATTTCTGTTGCCGCTGTGACAACAAATACTAAAAACAGAATAAAAGAAATATTTTAGACGGGCTCCCATACAACAAACGTGATATATGTATAACGTAGTTAAATTGTGGACATACACACATAATTAAACGTAATAAACACATTACCGAGCCTCGCCCAATATTTGAAAATGAAAATAATACTAATAATAAAAATTTTATTGTTCATACTTATTCACGTTCATTTTTTGCATACGTATATATTCATATACAACAAATAATAAGTATCTATTATAAGTATTCGAAGTTGTTATAACCCATACACACTTTTAATAGTAATCTGTTGGATATTACTCAAGGGAGTTAATCATACTTTCTCTATTTGTCGTTATTGTCAGTAGCAACTACCTATAAATATTCTACACCACTCGGGGTCATTGATGATATCCACACACGTGCGCTACACCATTCTTAAGGCGTTAAAGAGAAAATATTATGATAATTCCATCATATCCAAAACGATATACTTAGTTTGTATTACTTATATGCTATTTATTAAATGCTGCAAACAAGTAGAAATATCAAATGATCGAAGGTTGGTGTTATTTGTTAATGCAAATAATATATTTTTTCAATATTTTACAATATTATTGTTTGCTTAACAAAACTTTAATGCCATTTACAGTAGATACTAAATTGGCAAACACACCCACCTTTGCCGATCAATATGTGTATGTCTAGATAACTTTATTTTACTTACTTCTGTGCATGTCCTCGTAGCTGCTATTGTAGTAATAATATGTCCATCTGGTTGGGATAACCAGGGTACTGATCATCTGATGTGGACGGCTAGTCGTCCGTCGGCGTAGCGCTACATGGTAGGCGAAAACGATTCAGTTGAGCGTTAAAGGCTGATAAAGGATGATTAGATTTACCTACATTACAATCAACCTCAGAGGTTGTGTTCATGCGGAGATGCGTTGCTACTTCTGAGGACTTAGTTGGAACGCTTCGTATATCCATATCACCGTCCACTCATTGAGACGCGTCTCCACCGAAATTGTTGGCAACTTTTGTGTTTCCAACCCTCCGAAATGTCATTAACTTTTATCGAGAAATTTTTAAAATTGAAACGAGCTGTCTCCACCTGCTTTTGTTGGCAACATGTCATCCAATTACAATGACATTATGGCAGGCGGCCGCAGTTTTTATTATTTTAAGTAAAAAGAAGCGGAAACATAAATATTGGGTACGACCAAGCCTTAAGGGAAGAAAAATGCATGGAGGAGTTGAAATATCTTTTTTTTAAAGAGATGACATGTTAATACGTGTTGACAACACAAATGTTGGCAACTTTTGTTCGGTGGAGACCCAGCATTATGATAAAACACAACAGCTCACCGCTGTTATGGAGTCAAACAACGAAGACGATACCTTTAAGAATAATCGAGGGTTGATGGTATGAGAAATATACATACTTTTATACAAACATGATTTTTTCAGTATTCTTCGTGGCGGGTAAAAGGCTGTACATCATAAAAAATCCTGCTGGGAACGTATTGGGAAGAGTGTTTTCCTGTATTAGCGTAAGTATAGCGTAACTATTAAATTACAATCGTAACCGATACCTAATTCCCTTATGCAGGGAGTAGAACTATATAAATAAAATATAAAATAAAAAAAATGGTAAAATAAAATTCAAACACAGCTTATTCCTAAGTAACTAAGTAAAGGTTTATTGAAGGTGTGCTACCGTCTCTCAAGGTTTTTAACATTGAAACAAAAATTATACATATATTTGTTTCAAAGTTAATAAATAACCTATACAATTTTCACGAACAGAATAATACGAACAATCTTACTCGTGATATCACGCAAGTGAGCATATTATAACTTAGAAAATAAATAATGACATTGACAGTACTATAGAAAGCATACAATAGCTAATTAATTTTAATAGTTAAATTCTATTATATATCATTATGCTTCAATTTCATAAATATCATGTTATGTACTTTTAGATGTATATTTAACGAGATTACACTTTTTATAACTTATTATTACATTTTACAATTAAGTAGCCCACTTAATTGTAAAATGTAACAACTTTCGTTGAAATACATGGATTTTATTAAAATAAAGACTAAACGTTACTACAGGATACAGACTATAAAAAAGTTAAGTTAAATTCAATAGTTTTACTTTGACGTATTTTTGAACATATACGTATAAATATCCTAATAACAAAAAAAAATACTTATTCTCAGTCGTAGAGACACGCAGATGTTTCATTTTTATATCTATGGATTTTATATTTACTGTCTCGCTTTATTCTTAATGAACATAACAGTAATATGGTCAATTAAATTATAATTATATTGGCTTATAATTTCCTGTTTCACCGCACATAAAACGGCTCTGCACTTCAAAGCGCAATTTACCAAACGCCTGAAGCGTCGGTTACCTATTGGGTGTATGGAGTGTCATCCACAGAACGTCGTTAGTTTGCCTATGTGCTTATAGCTATATCTACTCATACGTTGCAGTGCCTGTTTTTGAATACAAGGAAAATTTCGAACCTCGTGTGCACGGTTTCCTGTTGTTGTTTTTACAACGAAATGGACGAGCAAATTTTTGAATTTTAAGAAGTTAATTTTAAGAAGTTAAGTTAATATGAATTTTATCGCATAAGGTTTTACGGACAGTGAAACAAGCGTTTTTACCCTTATAATATTTTGAAATATTCTGCAAATTGCACGTGAAAATTTTAAGCACCAGTCGGATGTTACTAGTGCCACTTTTATCTTACTAGTAGATCTCCGAGATCATGACTAATTACATTTTTCCTCCTATCTGATGTTGGTCACATAAGCATTGCTGCCTTGACAATGACCGTCTACATTTTAGCCCGTAGATGATTTGGCAAAGACAGATCTCCCGCCAGGCTAGGTGATCATGCCTGGGGAGCGGCCGTGTTCCGACTGTCTTGGTTCGGAACTTGCATATATGCAGGATATTGAGAAAACTCCGAAAGCGTGATTCAGACCACGGTGACGTCATCTTTTTGACGAGTAGCGGGAGGTCGCCACAATGCAATGTAACATTGTAAAATTGTGGTAATGTAACATTGCATCATTGCAACGAACGGGCTAGAACTACTAGAGTTCTACCACCTTCAAATAGCCTTTTACCATCAGGTGGACGGCATACTCATTTGCTACTTTTGTAAAAAATACATTCACTTTCAAAGTCAACCCGCGCGGTTACCAATTTGTTGTGCCGGCTATAAGTGTAGATAGCGTTATTTCAAAATCATAAAAGAGTTATTATTATAAATAATTTATTGTATTAACGTACTTAAACTTAATGAGATTTGTGTGTAACGGACACAAATACCGCACTCAGTAGGGGAG
>MOOZ01000122.1:859178-877162 GCA_002930495.1 Cecropterus lyciades | reverse complement strand
ATTTATTATTTTTAAGGGGTCTAGGTGGACTTTCCAAGCGGACAGAATGCAACAAGATATCGGTAGTTGGACACTGAAAGCCGATCAAATGCAAGTGCTAAATCCACTTCTCATTTTAATTTTCATTCCATTGTTTGAAGTAGTAAGTATTGTAGTTTGAAGTAGTAAGTATTGTACTTTAAACATTGATATCAAATATCATTTAAATGTTTATTTGTTTTAACGTGATTGTTGTTTGCAGGCAATTTATCCATTTATGACGTGGTGTAAACTTATTAGGAAACCGCTTCATAAAATGATCTGGGGCGGTCTCCTAGCTGCTGCTGCATTTGTTATATCTGGAATTGTTGAATTAAATCTTTTGGTAGGTTCCAATTTAACTCGAAATCTCTATAAATTCTATGTTTTATGATCTAAAATTAATTATTTACAATTATCCATTTTCCAGCCAACTTACGGTACACCAGTTTCGGAAGGTTTGGCACAATTAAGGGTTTACAATGGATTTAACTGTAATTTTACTTTGCACACTGATTACATGACTAAGGATGACATGAATAGCACGGATGGCTTCATAATTGGACCGTTAGGCATTTATGAAAATCTAAAAATTGAAGCTGACAAATTCATAGAATTACCTTATTCACTCCAAGGACAGAATAACAGTGAATGCGCAGGTGTTTCGTACAGTGGACATTTCCGCTTAATGGAGAAGACAGCAAATTCATTCTTCATCAATAGTAAGGAAGTTTCAAACTTTACTGATAATAACGACAAAGCTATTGATGGATTTCATATCAGGTAAATAAAATAGGGTCATTTATTAGTACTTAAAAAAAATCTTACAACTTCCGAATTAAGACTGAAATGTTTTACAACTCGTCATGTGGTTTATTACAATGTTCTTGGGAATAATAATCACGATAAATACGGTTCCAAAAGGTATACATTCTTGTTTCTAGTTTTGAATCAGTCATTTTGGTATATTTCTGAATTAAAAGCAAGTTATCTTCCTTCGATGTCATAGGTAACCATGTTATGTTACCACCATAATTTGCTGGCGTAGGATCACCAAATTTAGCAAAATTAGCCCACATTGTTGCCATTTGCTTAATAAATGTTCTGTCTGGATTGTTCATATCGTCTTTAATTTTAACGTAATTTTCCCACAGCGGTTCACATTTCAATATATAGCATGATTCGTCACCGTGTGCGGCACCCTTGACTCTTGTTGTTATCCCGGCCAATGATGTAGATTTCATTACATTGAATTTTCCGGCATAGTTAAATTTGTACACAAACATTTTTCTGTTATCATTCTTTAAATGCGTTTTTATGAATTTGTAAATTGGATATTTGATAATATCCGAGCTATATCGTAAAAACTCTTCTAGAGATATATCGGGATAGTTTTTGAAATATCTCTGTTTGATTTTGGCTGCGGCGGCAATATAAGATTTTGTAGTATAATTGTAACTACAGCCATCCAGAAATGGAACCATGTATTTAAAATATGCACCTAACGAATTTAGGTAAGATGGGTTATGAATAAACGGTATCGCTTCAGACAGGCTCTCTCGCGTCGTGAATCCTATTAGTATAGGTATATTATAGTTTTCATTTTTAGTACTCTCATAATCATCAAAGTTCATTTTATTAATCGAAGGTATAAATGGCACTAGCGGTCTTTGAGAATTTATGGTATCCATAGAAGAATATATTTTATTCGATGCTTTGACGAGAGCAAGTGTCGGCGCCGACATGTGGTTTTCATAGCCTGCTTCTTTAATTTCCTTTTGCAATTTAACTGTTTCTAAAGTGTTATAATCTCGATATAGCGAGGGAGAAAACATTGAACCACTCTGAATAATTAACTTTTGAAATAATTTTCTATACTTTGTGAGCAATAATAATGAGGCAAATGTAGCTCCTGAACCGCCGCCCATCAGCGTTATTTGTTTTTTATCACCACCAAAATATTTGACATTATTCCGTATCCATTTTAAACCAGTTATTATATCCCTTATGCCCATATTACTATTGGGGTCCGATTCATTTAGTTTTAGGAAACCAAACGCACCAATTCTATGAGTGAGACTTATAAACACGATGTTATGTTCTATCAAAAAATCAGAACCGTATATGTGACTAAAGCTTGATGTAAACGCATATCCATGGATCCACACTATTACAGGCTTTAAATTTTGATTGACATCAGGTAAGTATGGTGTATAAATGTTCAAGTGAAGACAATCTTCGTAACCATATAAAGCATGCTTGTGAACGATGTGAGCTTGTGCACACGCTCCACGATATTCAGTTGATGCATCAAATGGCTTCTCGAATCTTGTAAGGGGTTGTGGATTCTGAAATCTCAGTCGTCCGAGGGGAGCCTTAGCGTAGGGCACGCCGTAAAATGCGTAATACCATTTTTGGTCAAACACAGTCATTTCTTTTACTCCGATAATAATTCCTTGTTTTGTATTTACTTTCACCGTTTGAGAGTTTAATTGTACAAATAATGCCGCAAAAATGTAAAACGAAATAAGCATTATAGTGAAGGTTTAATGAAAATGTTTCGCCCGCGGCCGATATCGATAGTTTTAATAATACCAACATCAGTTGTTATGTTCTGCTTCACTAGAAATTAATAGATTAAAATGTAATCTAAACGGAATTTTAAGTTATTAGGTTTTTAAGGAAAGTTTGTGTGTTTTACTTTCAGTAACTTAAATACTTATACGTATATTAAAACCACCATTTCGCCGCAGTAGATCCGCTCCTATTTTATATAGATAACAATTAGCAAAAAACATTGTAATTGTATTAGTTGTATATGTACGAGAACACTAGACACTAATGACATAATAAGTACCTACTAAGCAATATATTTATTTCATTTTAGATTCCTTGCAAATATCAATGATGAAGTGAGAATTCAGGTGTTGAATAACAAGAAAAACAGGACAATGCTAGATATTCCGAGCACTAATACTACCCAAATATCAATAGTAAGAGGAACATACGATATCATTGTAAACGGAGACAAAGTGCTGAGGGAATATTCGTTCAAATCAGGGGCTGTGTACACTGTCAATGTGTACGAGGACACGACGGGAAGTTATGTATGTATTCATTATATAATCACTAGCTTTTACTCGCTGCTGCACTCGCATGGAATGTCTATTTACCGGTGAACAGTAACTGGCATTTATCACGTTACACTTCTGTTCTGTCAAGCAATTTTGTACACTTACGAGTATTTATGACGCAATAGTTCCCATGTCAGTCCTACTTTTTTGTGGCGTTGTGTTGCTGGCTTTAATTCATTTTTCCTTTACAAAAGAAATTGAACGCCAAGTTCCAACCAGCCAACTTACAATGTGATAAATGTCGTAAATAACTATTTCACAATATGTATTCGATGTAAACCCCTCTAGAAACAAAATACTGGCTACATCATATAAATATATACATTTATTTTTGTAAAATATATCGTATTTGCTATCAGATGGCGAACGCAGTGACAATCACTCCGCCGAATACAGTTCACATCCTGTGGCTAATACCTCAGTATGTAGTAATGACAATGGGCGAGGTGATGTTCTCAGTCACTGGGTTAGAGTTCTCGTTCACACAAGCGCCGGCCAGTATGAAGTCGGTACTGCAGTCGGTATGGCTGCTCACCGTCGCGTTCGGGAACCTCATCGTGGTACTCATCGTTGAAGGAAACTTTTTGGACGCACAGGTAATAATGGCGTTTAAATCTCTTTGAACTCATCGTAGTTCGACTTCGGAAATCAGCGCTGCACCTATTTTTGTCTTGTTAATGTTACGCCGCTGTGTTCTGGTTGCAAGGGATTAAGGAAAATACAACAAATAAGAGATAGTAATGCATCCGTGGTTGACGTTTCACGGTAGCAAGAGTGACGGTTATGCATTACCAGTTGACAACCATAATATTTAGTTGACTATTTCTTATACACACTAAAAATTTTTTCAAGTATTTATTTTGTTTTAAATGAATTTTCACATTTAATTAAAAGCTATTTTATTTTGAATTGTAACATAAGAAAATATAATAACACATGTGTGTGTTATTTTATTTCTTACGATTACTTCAATTGATTGGAGAATTATAAATATTAAGAATTTTGTAACAAAACATTCATTTGACTTGATTATAATTGTTAATTATAATTGTTGTAATAAATGTTTGTCATTGTATTTATTTATGTTACAAACAAATAACCAACATGTTTTATTCACAGTGGAAGGAGTTCTTCTTGTTCGCGGGACTGATGTTAATTGACATGTTAATTTTCACCACCATGGCATTCAGATATAAGTACGTGGAGCTAAAATCGAGTACAGAAAACATAAATGGACACGAATTAAATGCTACTACTACTAAAACAAAACCAGCCGTCGATTAACCCTTGCCGAGGCCGCGCAGGGCCAGAATCGCCACAAAACAGTTTTAGGTTTAGGACGTTATCAAATTTAACTTTAATCGATATTAGGCTAATTATCGCGGAATGTAAACATTTTGCTATGTAATGGATACTCAGGAAAGACGATTTGTTTTTAATGTCGATAACTTGTATAGTTTCAAAAGAGTGGTAGCCTAGTAGTTAGGAACTCGGTCTGAAATCAGCAGGACCGGGTTCGAATCGTAAGCACGCACCTCCAATTTCCAGTTATGTGCATATTAATAAAATATATCACTTGACAGAAACGTACACGCATAAGAGTACTTATAAATAAAAAGTTATTAAAGGCGAGTATTCTTCCAATTTGACTTGGCCTATGGATAAGACTATGGCCCAAAAGACCTCTCAGAGAGAAGACCGTATTCAGTAGTATGACAATGATGGGTTGACGAATCCCTGTATTTTTAATCAGTTACGATATAAATGGTTTTGGATCGTGAGAATCCATTACATAAAAAAATTACCTATTTAGACTGGTTAGTTCTAAATAGCAAATTAAATTAACTAAATTAAAATATACCAACGTTTCCGAATAATTGGAAAATTTTGGTGTGTATTTAATTTAAAAAAAAGCTTTGACTCAAATATATTGTCAAGGATTATCAGGGTATTATCAAATACATAACAATTTTCCTTAGTGTGAATTAGTTACGTTTCTCAGCACGTCGATTGTATGCGTTTTTGCCGATACATTGCACGTGTACGATTTTGTTTTTGGCCATACTTTGCGACATACTTTGCAATGATGAGCAAAAACGTAAACAATAATTGTTTTTATGAAACGTAACAAACTCGTACCAAAAGCACAGTTTTTCCAGTCGCAACGAAACAAGATTCATCTTACTGTTTAATATTTTATGTCATTATAGTTTTGTTTACAAATCATTCCAAGTATTATATTTTCATTGTTTTATCAATCGTCTCCTGTTAAATACTTATAATTTATTAATCTTAAGAATAAATCTAAATTAATCCAAGTTACAATGTTTGTTTTTTTACATTACATTATTATCCAATTATATTATTCTGTTAATAATGGAATATATTTAGCACATATTATATTAAATTTTTAAAATTATTTATTATGAAGAAATGGCGTTAAATGGCGTAAAGGAACACGACCTATTTTATCTATGTACATATAAAATAAGCACGTTGTGTTAATTGAGATAAACGATTTCGAAGAAGTAATATTATTCGTTACTTGTAGCCTCAAGTACACGTAATTTCAAGTCCACATGGTATTTTTATACGACTGCGTCAGAAAGAGGGTAATATTTTTAAGCGTATGTATATGTAAGTCCATTTCTTTGGCACGCGCTACAGCCCAAACGGTTGGACGGATTGCAACATATGACATATCATTGGAATAGTCTCAGTTTGCAGAGTGCCATAAGCTATATCATTTGTAAATAACTATAGCGCCCGTGAACAGAAAAAAGATGGCGACCGTGACGATATTTTATAATAGCATTACATAAATGAATACATTATTACACTTTTATGTTATTTTTTAACGCAGACTCCTAAAAAGCGTTAAGATAAATAAATTATTACAATACAAAATAAACTAATGCTAATTTCAGTTCTATATTAGGCTTAAATGCATATGTACAAACGTACATTAAATAGAATAAAATTTGATGTATTCTTTTTAAATAGAAGAAACGAAAACAACTACACACTTCAAGTACCTACAATAAATGCGATAAACCGCGAAATCAGATTGTAAACACTTTGAAAAAATGTGTACAATCTGTTCAGTTAAATGGCGTGGACACATTAGACAATTAGCTTTGGATAATTTGTGTGTTGTTCCCATAGGAGCGAGTCTTGCTGTGGGGATGAGTCGTGTGACGCCGGTTAACCCTCCTGTTCCGGCATACTTGATAGGGTCACTTTCGGATGTTCTCAAAGTTTATTTATGTTGTTGTGCTGTTAGCGGTTACGTTTGTTATCAGATAAACAGTATTAATGTTAAACTTCTTAAGCGCGCCATGAGAGTGAGTATTGTAACTATTTGTACGGGTGCGCTGAACCGTTACGTTACAGTAACAATATTTAATCATTACAGATTAATGTATATATTGTGATACAATGCGATAGATACAGTATGATATGGTATGAATCAATAACTTTGTCACATTTTTACATTGATATGAAAAGAGCGGGTCCACCTGATTGTAAACGGTCATTGCCATACATTTAAATGTTCCTTCAACCCCAAATAAGATTTAATTCTTATGGTCGACCACAAAAGAAATGCTTTCTTTCAGAACTAATTTGGTTAAAGTCTTCAAATATATTTGGTTATTGCTGCTGTTATTAGGCAAATAAAAGCATGGAAGGAGTACGATATAATGCTTATGCTATGTAAGCACATTTAGCTCACATAAATAAATTAATTAATTATTAAATTGTACCTACTTAAATAAATAAAATTTAATGTAATTAAAATAAACCGTTAAATAATTATCATGTCTGTGATAAATAAATACTTACTTAAATAGATTTGCATATCACGCCTAACTAATAAAAATATCAACTTAAGTATATTAAAGTTTCTTAAGTATAAATTTTATGATTTAACAATATTTACGTATTTTTGCGAACAGTAAGGTTAAAAATCTTTGGGAACCTCATGAAATTCTTGAATAGCGCGGGCCTGCAGACGACTTGTTAATAATTGCGTATAATAAATGCTTAAATACAACAAACAGACATACTAATACGGGTTGGGGTCTTGACATAATAGGTTCTAATTGTCTTTCCGGCCATTGAAATATTGTAAGCACGAGAACACGAGAGACAAGTGAAAATGCTTTATTTTTGGTGATCTGAATATAGATAATAATGTAAAATTAAATAGGAAGTGTTTCCCGTTTTAAAACAATCTCATTAATATTTTGTAATTTGTAAGGTATTTAAGCAGCATATACTTATGTATGTACTCATTACACTATTTATCTATGCATCGGTCTTTGATAGTCCACTGCTGGGCATAGGTCTCCCCTGACCCTCGCTAATCCGACTGTTCTTTGGCCATCTGAATCCAGCTGTTAATTTGAGGGCGTTTATTAGTCCACCCAGTCGAGCGAAGAACTATACTCCTTTTGCCTGGACGAGGTCTCCATTCCAGGTATTTATACCGCCGCTTTCTACATAATTACGCTTTATTACTATTAATTTTAATTCCGAAAACGAGTTCATCCTATATCCACAGATAATAAACTTCTCTTTTTACTTTTCCACTAGCCAATGACTACTGCAATTGATTTTTTCAAAGATTAAGAAAAATCGATTAACCCACACCGCGGCCGCAACAACAATATTTATAGGAGAGTGGACACGGATTAATTAAGTGCAGTCAGGACAAGTTTGCGATAGTCGTACATGTTCCGGGCACTTTGAGCGGCGCGTGCAAGTCGCGTGCACACACGCGGCGAGCACAAAGTACCCACCCCACCCTGGAACCCACGTGCAACCACTCGCCGGATAATCTCGACTGAGCATACGCGGCCAAATAAATAAATTAACCAGAGCCGACGGCTAACCGTAATCCCGAATTCGCAGTTCTTATTTTAAATTTACTTATACGCTTTGAATTTAAAAAAAGCTTGTGGGAATTTTTATTTGTTTATGTACCGCTCTTTAAATTTTATAATTAACTAGCAGATCCCCGCAGATTCACATGCGCTTATAAAAATGCCTAATAATGCGAATAATTTGTTGAATTAAGTTTCTGTATGAGAGGGGTGCTCCCCCCCCTCGCCCGCTTAAAAGGCTTCTTAAAACAATGCCCATAAATAAGTCGAAACTCGACTATCGACTCGAATTTTAATTTGTACATCGTCTTTTATATTACATAAACTTTGATCCTAGCATTTCTGAAATTTTACAACTGCTCTTGATTTACTTGAAACAGATTGTTTACATATTCACCAATTTTCAAAATATTTTATTAAATCAACTAATAAGCAGCCAAGATTCGCGAATTCACACAAAGCCAAGCAAATTAATGTAGGCACTGCAGTCTCTCGTGTTTTTACTTTTCGGCTTTACATCTGCACGCGTGAATAAATGTATAAACAGATAATGGTGGAACTCTTCGTGAGCGAGTAAGACTGGGCAGTTTTTTCTCTGTTTTTCATTTTTGACATACATCTATTACTTCTTTAAATAAAAACATTTTTTAGTAAATAAAATTTTGTAGATTTAGAAGAGTATATATTTGTTAAAATGTGGTACTTAAAATATCCATGACTGAATTGTTTCAATATTCAAAATATAAAAACAAAAAATTCTATTACAGTCTACAACTTTAGTTATTTTTTACATTCTTTTACTTACATTTTATGTAGTATTTATTTATGAAAATGCATCATTGTAGACTATGTTAACAGTGTTAATTGTAGGTGGCAACAAAACATATTGATTTTCATGTGACATCAGAAAGGACGATGTATAAGATGCCATATGCCCATAAGAAAAGCAATTTTTTCTCAGGTCGACGCCAACCATCGAGAAAGTTTATCCCTGGGATTATTTTATTGTAAGGACAAACGGGGCCGGTGATGATTGCTACAATCACGTTGTCACATGGTCCTATACCAAAAGTTTTGTGATATTACCCATATTAAGAGGGCTTCAATTTCTCAATAGTATAATGGGAATACCAAGTCCCAATTTTAATTCGTGAGATGGCAAACCGGCAGAATTGTGGTAGTTCGGCATAATACTATATTCGACATTACACACGCTGTCAATCGATTTGTAACATTTAAAATCGTCCACACTTTTTCCACAATAATTTTGTTTATCTCATTTACTGACTCGGTTCTCGGTGATAATATAGCTCTCAAACTAAGCCAGGCTTATTTGCGAGAGGCCATATTGGCCCCTAATACGAAAGTATGGTTATCATAGCCTCATTTTGGTCAGCTTTTTTATTATCTTTTAAAATGTAAAAAGTGGTTGTAGTGACATAACTACAATAGTTGGACATATAGCATCGCGAGGTTTTATGTAGATATTGATATGTGCTCTAATATTGTACCTACAACATTTTTTGTTATATCGTCTACAGTTTTCGCAACGTACGCGACGAAAAGAATTTTTAAGAATTTCTTTTACACCTTGGTTCATATTATTGAAGTTTTAGCCAGGATCCTGTATTTTCTAGCAATAAATATAGAATTATTAAAATCGGTTTAATCGTTTATTAATTACAAACACAAAAATACAAACATACAAAAATACTATGTTTTCCTCTTTATAATATTAGTACAGATATAGAAGTATGGATGAGCAGGCGGTAGAGTTATGCGGGGCAGTGGAGATGGACTCGCCATAGGCATCTCAAGGAAAGAACGCTTATTACGTTAAATGTTTTGCTGCTAATTACATCTAACGACGATATCTCAAAAACTATTTATCGGATGGATATAGTATACAGGGTAATTTTAATCTGCATGAATGTAGACACTAGAAACATGTAGATCAATACTATGAATATGAAAACAGTTAACAGAGGGGACGATGGTGCCAACTTGCGCGACTAATAGAATTTCTTTTTCTATTTTGTTGGTAGCTTTTGTTTCGAGACTGCAACCGCTGCAACTTCATACTGTAATTTTCGTGTGACGAATCTTAAAATTACACTCTCATCATTTTTTCATAACGCGCCTAAAGTTATACTTAACTTCAATAAAGGTGGTTATTGTAGGTCAACCGTAAGATATAGAGATATGCTATCCCGGACTTATTTGTAGCATTTTTATGGATTTTGAATTCGTTAGTGCATTACTAAACTGTATCTTTGCTAGTTTACGCGGCGTTCGCGTGGAAAGCTCCCAGTTGGCGAGATTTTTTGCGACCTCTTCAACATTTACCGCTGTATTTCAGCTAATTTAAATAAAAGCATAATAAATTATATACCTAAACCTTCATTAGAAATAACTCTTTCTATTGTTGAAAACCGTATAAAAATCCGTTTGGTAGTTTTTGAATTTATCGCATAGTCAGACAGACAAACGCGATATAATTAATTAAGTGGAAAGGATTCATGATAATGGCTTGGCAGGTCTCATAGGATTCTCGTCATCGCCTAATTTAACTTATAATTAATTTCAGTGAAACACGTACAAAAGGGCTAACTATTTTACCGCGACACGTTTAATTAAACCTTCCAAATAGCGGGTTATTATACGTACATGAGAAGCGTGTAATATTTTGCATGTGAGAACTTCATATAATACATTAATACACATATGATAATTATGTAAGTTCCCTATGACACATTTACATTTTATAAGTTTGTAAAAAATAGCTTACAGGTTTACAATTTGTATAATTTATAGAAAAAAATGTCTGTCTGTGTGTTTATTACCGCATTAAAAGAAAACAATAAATTTAAATTAATTAAATTTTAAAATATTAAAAATATAAAACGCTTATTTAGTACTTAATATAATTTCATTTAAAAGATTGATAATATATTTATAGCCCGTATCTTAATAAACATTTACACTCTGTTTGACTAAAATCCATGTACATTAAAAGTTACAACAATTTAAATGTTTATGAATTTTTTTAAAACGCAAGTCGGGCACATCTAGTCGGAATTAAACACTTTATTCAGATTTCAATATTCTTATAAGAGAAGATACGTTTTAACAGTTATCGTTTAATCTTTTGAGCCCTTAAATATGTCATTTAGCACATAAAAACATCAGCACAATATTTGCCTTCTTGAATATGGATTCTACAAATTAGACGTTCATAAAGTAGTAATATATGTATCCATACAGATGAAGATAAATAAAAACTACTCTTATAAATATTCCTATATACTAAAAAAAGAGAGAAAAGCACGGATATTTCATAAAACCGTAGAACTGTGATTAATGCAAACGTTTGTAAGTCGTGTAACTTTTCCCGCAGGGTTCGATTTGTTTTTTCATCCGTTATACTCTTGCTATTGTGAAAGTTATAAATTATTTCCAATAAATAGTAGTAAATAAATAACCGCGAACTGAAGTACTGCGTTGGTGAAAATGAGAGAAGTTTTTAATTAAGTGCAAATACAATTGTGTAACAAATTATTTATTGTCGTAAAAGTCGTTAAAATCTTTTTTATTTTAATACTTCTTTTACCTACACAACCAACTACGGGGACTCTTCTTTGGAGCTTCGGAGCAAATGAAGCTTTTGTCGTAAAAGTGTGTTTCTCCTCTTCTAAATTACCTATCATATCTCCTTCTAAAAATAATTCTGCAGTTACTTATCATTTATTTGTATTATCACTGAGGACGTGACAAACTGTCGATCGGATAACACATTAAACCTTGTCGGAAGTCTCGGTTGATGAACGATTTAGGTACAACATTCGACACTTTATGATCACACCTTGTACTTTTCACCAACTCTTTGATACGTGCATCATTACGTCCAAGTTTTGCCCAGTTGAAAAAAAGAAACGAACAGCTAGTAGAATGACATACATGATTAATCCTTCTGGGGTTACTTAAACAAACAAACGTAACAGAGTAATATGTACAAGAAGTTCAAACATCAAATCGCTTCTCAGCACTTCAGAACTCAAAATCACGCAACATTTGTAATGTAAGTTGACAAATAAGTCCCACACAAGTTCTATGAGCGGGGTCGAGCGGGGCGTGGCGGCGCGCGAAGCGCGTGCCGGTCACGTGACGCGACAAACGCAGGTCGCTCGAATGCCGCGCCGCGACAAATCAATTACAGGCCCCACTGGGGCTCGCTTCCGAACGGGAATTAGCACAAAATTATAGACCTCGCCAAATTACTTGTTTATAGCTGAGGGTGACGCGCTAATTTATAGACTCAATGATGCAGATTGCTACTAAAATAACTTACAGATATCACCCTGCTCTAATTCACACGGTTGTTTGTTTTTTATTTATTTAGACAACATTACGTGAACAAAGTTCTTTTAAGCGATTTTGATTGCAAAAGTGAATAATAGAACTCAAGACTCCCTTCATCCTTCACCTTTCACGATTGGTAAGGATGAATAAAGACGGAAACGAATGTGATTTCATTAAATTAAGCATTGTCACCTACGTCAGATGTCGGGAGTTGCAAAAAGTACCTACCTACCTACTATTATAGTGTGTGTGTACTATTATAGTATTGACGACCCGCGTGGCTGACCTGAGCGGTCACCATACCGGTCTGACACGCAGTGGGTCCCGGGTTCGATCCCTGGCCAGACATACATCTGAATGATGAGTATAGATTTCTCTTCTGGGTCTGGGTGTTTGTGTATTCGTTTTTGTGTGTCCATGGCACTCACGACACAGGAGAAAATCCTACTGTGAGGCTATGAGTGTAGAAAGCATTTATGTTTAGTATTATAGTGTAAGGATTCTAGTGCCTGACTAAGGCTGACTGCATATTGTCTCCTTTCGCTTGAGCAACTGTGATCAACGCGACCTGTTGCTGTCAATATGCTGTCAAACTACTAATGCAGACATGTAAATAATGGAGTGTTGACAAATGTATCGATTAAAATCAAACATGTAGCTACCGCGCGTCGGTCGCTCAAGCAACAAATTTGAAGCGGCGGCTGCGGCTATTACAGATTGATTGGATATTACCTCATAACAAATTATAAATTGATTAGTTATCAGCCATAATTAGACTTTAATTTTATCTCTATAAAGTACCTACAATTTGGAATTTCAGTTAGTTAATTTAAGCTTTAATTATGCATTCTATTGTCTAGTGGAGTTTAATATTGGTAAGCTCGAAAATGCGCTTCAAAATTCTGAAATGCTGCCATGCATATTACGGTTAAAAATTAAAACACATACATATGTACATACGATGTTGCCTGAAGAGGTCTTATCGTGAAGTACTCCGGCGAGCGTCGTCAAAACGTTTTTCTTGCAATTAAGTAACTAAGATCTAAAAATTTCGTATAAATTCTACTAATTGTTATCTATCAAATGTACTAAGTATAACTGAAACAATCAACACATAGCGCGCTAATCGCGCGAATCTGTTAAATAAAATAAATGTCCTTATTACCCAACTGCGTCAGAACGAGGGTTAACGTTTTTCGAGCGTATGTATGTTTGTATGTATGTACATTTTATTGGCACGCCCTACAGCCCAAACGGCTTGTCGTATTGTGACGTATGTATACATCATTCGAATAGTCAAAGTTCAAAAAGAGACATAGGCTATATGATTTTAAAAAATGACGCCTACTAATACGAGAAAAAGGGGGGGGGAGGGACAACTTTTTTATTATCACGACAATATGGGTATCAAATGAAAGCTTTACTTCACTATTATGATAAGAACTCATATAAAGCGTAAAATTAAATTTATCATTATGAATAAAAAAATCATTTTAAGCAGTCGTGTTTTTTGTTTTACTATTTTTAAGAATTTAACTAGTTTTTTATAAGCCTACGGGGGCAATAACAGATTGTCACCAACATTTTTTCGAGCACTACTACGGGACATCTGCATATTTTACCTACATATTTTTTGGGGTCATGTCTACTGTGAGGATTCGGCAAGGAACTTAGCGAATTTTACTTTCTACGTAGGTATACTTTAATATTTTTCCTCTTTTCTTATACCAATATGGTTTTGACTAACAGAATATAAGTTAGCTCCAGTATCTTACATTTGAGTAAAAGATTAATTAACTATAGAAATACATTATTACCCCACTATGTTAATACATGCCTAAACTAGAATATGTATATTTACTTCGATAATTGTAGGTTGACGTTTGTTGTAAACGATCCTTGGTCCAGAGCTGAGAGCCTCTTGGGTGCTGCATTTTATTACTTGTCAAGAACACTCCATCTCCCACCAATCATAGTGAGTGTTGAGGATCGATCCAAACTGCCTTCCGACCTACTACCTCCCTGCTTCTCCGGTCGTCGGTTCGCGACAACAGGAGCGCAAGTGAAAACTACGAAACGAAATTAACATTATTTCTGACAATCCTTTTATTTTTATTGTAAGAGTTAGTGAAATTCGTAATTTTTAGCATTAAGCAAGGCTGACTTATTCAGACAGCTACATAGTTATTTAACTTTCGTTACAGTTACAACTCGGAATCGCGCACGAAGGGTTCTATGTCATCTATAAAAAGAGGTAAAAACAATCACGTTTGTAGTATGGGAACCCCCTGAAATATTTATTTTATTTTAAGTATTTATTTTTAAACTCAATATAACTAAATATTCTGTATATTTATTGTTCTTCTGTAAAGTTCTTTCAAGCGTCTGCCTGTTGCCTATTAATAATTGGCAAAAAAATCACGTTTATTGTATTGGAGCCCCACTTAAATATTAATTTTATTCTGTTATTAGTATTTATTGTTATAGCGACATCAGAAATACATCATCTGTGAAATTTTCATCTGTCCAGCTTTCTGTCCAGACGGACAGCGGAGTCTTAGTAATAGGGTCCCGTTTCTACCCTTTGGGTACGGTACTTTAAAATAAGGAGTTATAATACCTACCACTATTTAATCTCATTTACCTAAGGTTTGCAGATGTATTCTGCTAATCAATATTTTTATAACATTGAGATACCAAACGCATATAAACTATTCTCTTATGTCACGTTAATTTGTAATTAAATACCTTCATACTATTGATCCGACCTGGATCAATAGTATGAAGGGTCACAAGTAGGATTTCTGCACAAGAATTCTCGAGAAATTTGTCTTTATTCGAGATGAGAATAGAAATCTTTTCGCCTCAAGAACTCGGGAAATCCATTGCGTACGCTAGGTAATTAAAAAACACATAATACGTGTCGAGTCTAGAGAATCGCATCGTTGTCACAATATTAAGCCAACATCGGGGAAATATTTATTTATTTATTTTTATGATCGGGAAACATTGACAATAAAATAAGAAAATAAGAGATGATACCATTACTGTTCTTGTATTTAAAAAACCTTTTATACAAGGAAAAAGCGTTAAAACAAAATTTGAATTTCTTTGTACATTCTTTTGCAGGTTACTGATTTATTTAAAAAATATATTATAAAAACAAAAATTGCATAAAAGTATTTCAATACTGACAAATATACTCAGGGTAGATTTTCATCAGCATCTTATATTATAAAATTATGTTTTAATATATGTCACGATTCTAGTTATTTCTGTTCTAATTTCAATTCAGCAGTCCGATCTTTTTTGTCAAGCCGTTTGGACTATAAAATAATAAGAAACGTTCCAAAGAATTGGACATATGTACAGTACCGGCCAAAAAAAGTAGGCACCGTACAAATTTTAATTTATCTGTTATTATCAGTCCATATATTGACAGTTAAAGAAATCTTGAGCATTCATGGCGTAATTCTATTGGTTTATCTTTATCCTGCCGTTGTAAAAATATTTTAAATATTCAAAGACAGCAAAGATTATAGGTAACGTAAAGTGCCAAATACGTGTCGGAGGAAAAAGTACGCACCTAAGATTTACACATCGTCATCAATAGCAACCACGCGATTTTCTTAAAATGAAACTTTAGAAATATACACAGAAAGTAAGTATATAATTTTGATCATTGTTCGAACAATTATCGCTTTCCTGTACCCGAAGACAATAACTAGAATCCTGCGATACCGAAATTTTGTTATAAGTGACTAATACTTAAAGATAAAATAAAAGATATTTACAAAAAGGAAATTCACAACCTTGTGAAAGTAAGCCTCGGCTTTTGCAGGCAGTTGAAAAGGCGAAAGGTAGTTATACAAAGTACTAGATGCCCAATTTGATCATAATTTTTCTGTCCAATATATATACATACACTAGCAGTACCCGAGACTTCGTTCGCGCAGACTATAGTAGAATCTATCAATCCATTAGACTTTTGACTTTGACTTTGATAGTCGTCCTATGCCGCGGCGTGGCGTCGCCGCTTGGCGTAAGGTCTGCGGGCCTCGAGGAATCCCTCTTTACCCGGGCAATTCCCTCAGTGGAAAAATACTATCCACCACCACCAGTCCCTCGGGGACACCAGTCCCTCGAGCTCATAGACTTTTGAGATCCACTGCTGTAGGTAGGTATATACATAGGCTTTCCCTAATGAGGGCTCTGTCAATAGTCACCGGGTCCTGGCATGAATATTGGCACCAGCTGTGGATGTTGATGCATCCAAGGAAACGAAATTTCCAAAAAAAAATAGTATATTTCATTTTTAATCAATAGCATGAAGCTGAAATTTCACGTTCCTAACTTAAAAACTGTGGAATTTCTTTACCACTATTTATTGTGGATCTATCCGTCGTGAATACTCTTCCTACACGGGGGTAACAGAGGATATCCCTCTGTTTCCCTCGTTGAACTACTCCCGTCTTTCTTTGTATCCTAAGTGGCGAGGCCACGGGCACCTGGCTGGTGTTGGACTCCTATGAAATCACCTGCTCTGAGTTCTTTTATCAGTTGTTTTGGATGAGGGAGATTAGTTGCTATCTCTTTCTTCCACTCCTTGGAACCCGTTCAGGGTAAGGTTTCCAGAAAATCCTTTATCCTTATCCTTGCCTCGCCTATTACATTACTTCTACCATCTTATCTTCTTAGATGAGGAATTAGAGTTTCTTTTTAAACCAGTGGAATTTTAAACAAATTCAACCCCTATTTCTCACCTTTTTTTATGAGGGGAAACCTTCAAAACAGACACTGGATATCGTGTCCCTATTCTGATCGCGGAACTACAGAAACACTTAAACAATAAATTATCTAAGAACGTTGAAATGTAATTGATGAGACCCATTCTTTATAATTGATAAGATTTCTTCAAAATAGGCGGCCCTTCAAACAAACTTTGAACCCCCATTACATCCTCTTAGGGGTAGAGTGCCATCGTTCCTGTAGTTCCGGGACGGGATGAAGCTACGGTATCTACTGCCTGTCGTAAGAGGCTACTAAAAGGGGGCTTCCAGGGTTGCGGGCGGTAAGAGTGGAAGCTCGAACTGTCGAGTAATCGTCCCTGGGAAGGGAAGACCATGTGTTCTCGCATGCCGTAGTTAAAACCAGACGGTGCAGTGAGCGTAAACGCTCACGGGGAAGAGCCCGCGCTTCGAGGACTCCGATTGTGTTCCGCCGGAGTTCCCGGAATCCACGCAGTGCTAAGGCCGCCACCTCGGGGTTTTAGTGCGGTAAAAATCCCACATAACCCGGCGTTGCTCCCACGGCGTCGGATTTCTTTTGATGATTTTCCATTCGAGAACAAAATAAAGGAGTTAGATTTACCGAAAACGGTGAAATGATGTTTTATAATATCAAACTGTAATTCGAAATACTAAGTCTCATTAAGATTGCATCTATATTGGCGAAATTATTTGTCGGTTGGTAGCACTGGGGTTCGGTTGGGACTCCGGAAGCACCATCGCCACACCTATTTCTGCCTAATAACACCAGTATTATATGCTGCTGTCTTTTCCGAGGCATTCCACCTTAGTCCTCAGGG
>MOOZ01000122.1:846098-858628 GCA_002930495.1 Cecropterus lyciades | reverse complement strand
TGATTACAGATGTCCATGGGCGGCAGTAGCCACATACCATCAGGTGGGCTGCATGTTCGTTTGCCCATACTATATAAAAAAGCCAATAATTATAAAAAAGTTAAATACTCTTCACTTTTTAGATAGATTAGTCTTTTATAATTTGTTTGCCTATTGCTTATAGTTCATTTGTGTTAAAAAGTGCATCTTATGATAACTAAGAGTTTACTATTTAATTTAATTGGTATTATCTATCAATATAAATAATAGCAGAGCGTAAATTTGTAAACAACATTGTGTTTTAACTAAATTTTCAAAATTTCTCGAAAGACTCGAGAATTCTATTTCGATAATTCTCGTGCCTCGAGAAAGAAAACATGTCGACGAACCAAATACCCCAGCCGTAGTCATAACCATAAATTGATGCAACTTTGCTGCACCATTACTCATATTTTTAGAATTCCAGAGTTGATAACTGAAGTTATAACGTCTATTCTATCAATCTAAGTATTCTAAAAAACATAGCTTTGAAATAAATACTTACGTAGTAAAAACATATGGACGACGAATACGACGGTGTTTATTCGAACTGAAATCTGTACAAATTCGTCGTATTTTTGCCAAAATATCACTTCATGCCATTTCCTTTAAAATCGCACAGGCCCGGCCCCTTTACGCCCTTATATTCGTGGTACCGCCCAAAAGCTAGGGGATGATGCTCCCCTGGCTCATACACACTTATTTAGGCATCTTGAAAAGAACTTTATACACAGTACCATATAGCTCAAGGTTCTATCAGACATCCCGGTTCTCCCCACGCAGGGTAAGACGAAATTGTGTGGTATAAAATTATTTCGCTTAGTGTGTACAGTGTCAGTCTAGTCACGTTTTTTAAGTATTAACTTTAGGAGAAGTGTTTAACCAACTTTGTGGAAAAATGTCGGGAGCACGGACGCAGTTAGCTGACTCTTCAACCTCTCCGCCTTTAAGGTAAGATTATTTGCTAAAATTATTTGAAATGTTATATTTTTTTCTTTGGATAGTGAATTGAGAGAAGATAATTCTTAGATAAAAATATAAAAAAATTAATGCTAAAAATTGATTAAGATGGCCACCATTCCATGTGGTAATTAATTTAATTATTAAGTACCCGATATATTAAGAATTAAGAATTAAGAAATACACAAATATGTACGATGGTTCTTACATGTGTTATTTATTTTCATAATGAAAACGAATCTTTTTCATTTTATGCATTTTAAAATTACAGTGATCAAAATCCCAATAACAACTTTTTGGTTAGTTCGAAGACGTTTAGTTTATTTAACTTCTATTTGGTATTGCAGATGTTTCATTATGTACCTACTTGTTTCCTTTTTATACTTTCCTTCTAGTTTTTAGTGTAACAAAATTTTATGTCATAGTGAATGATGAAAAATACGGGTATGAGGTAAAGTTCAAAATCATAAGCATAGTGTTTCGATTGGGTTTACAACTGGTTCATATTCAACTGCTGTTTTCTTTTTCGTTTCCTCGCAAAATAATTTAATGGCTTATAGATATATCTTTGTACTTTTTATACTTTTAACAGTGAAAAATATGTTAAATTACATTGATTTCTATATGGTTTTGCAAGTTTTTTATAGTCTTTGTCTCTACTAAAGTTTTTCATAAATGCTTTGCGATGTGTGCGTTCCTGCGAAAGGCGAACTTTTCACTTTGATAACATTTTTTTACTTTTTACTTATTATACAGCAAATGACGAAAAATATGTTTAGTGAACCTAATTCCGGTTAGATTTTATAACTTTCTGTGAGTCTAGTAGTCTTATATTTTATGTTGTCCTGTGAACACGAATTTGAACTTCGTTGGCTTTTACCTGCTTTTTAAACAGCTTATGAGGAAAAATAGGCTCAGTGCACCTAGTTTCCAATTGGCTTTACAATATTTTCTTACTTTATTAGTTTTATTTTCTGTCCCTACAAAACATAATATCCATTTCACAACCGTTGTCTCAATTGATGTGTCTTTTCAGTATTCAGAATAAAAATAATTATACCCTATATATATAAAAGAATACCCTATACCCTATACTTTTATAGCGCTTATTTGTAACGAACACGAAAAACAGAAAATTATAAAAACCATGATTTTTTACTACATTCAATATAATCCAAAATTTATTCAATATTATTGTTTAACCAAGTATTGTATTTTCGTAGTGAAAATCGTCGAATAGACTACACGGGACTGAAGTTCACGTATGCCGACGGGTCAGACGATGAAGGCCCGTCTCTCACTCCAGAGTTGCCGTCTTGCGTTTACGCCGCTGCTCGAACTCGATTACAGCTTCCACTGGCTGCTTACGTCCACCAACATACTCGGCAGCTGCATACAGGTGCGTCATGTAGCATAAAGTTAGAGCTTATTTTCTGAGCCCACCGTCTCAATTCTTAAGGAGTAACAACGCAACTGTGATTGACTTAAATGGAACCTCTAATTTGAAGCTTACAAATGTACATGGACGGCCTTGACCACTTAGCATAAGGTGAACTGCATGTTCGTTTGCAATTTATAAAAAAAAACTCGCGGTTTACAGATTGTTAGAGCATCATCCGCATGCTGGCAAGTAGCAAGTGATTGGACATACCTGTAATTTAAACGTTACTGTTTACAGTTTGAGCGATGTTAAGAAGCACTATAGGAAAATCTCATTTGGAAAATTCTTATTCTGATTGTTAGTTGAAAACGTTATAATTACAAGGAAACTTACAGGCGCGTTGTGATATTAATGTAGTTACGAATTGATAAATGACGAATCATCTATTTCCTTCATTTCAATTTTTGTAATTACAATGTCGCTTAATCTCATCCTTTAAATCAATCTTATTACTGGTACTGGTTCAGATAAATGACTTCGATCTAGGTATAATCCTGCATTGTGCACTACATTGGGATATAGGGAAGAAATATAGGACGTTACTTAAAAAAAAATCTAATCGACAAATTGAACACATACTCACTTTAAAAATTATAATCCTTATTTTTTAAATGTTAAAACAAGTGCCTAATGTGCGAATGACTATGGGTATTAAAATAATTTTAAGTTACTTTTTTGACGAAAACCCATAAAAAGCTTTAAATAAATTATTTCGAAAACCCGACTGCTAATTTCAGTTCCAGCAGTCGGGTCTTTTGTTTTCATAATAAGTACTTAATTATTGAGTGTTAGGCATGATACAAGTAATGAAACATTTATATGTGTCGAATTTGATGTGGCTCAACTGTTACTTGGTACCTGTGTACGTCATAAATTCGGAACACACAGGAGTTGCATATGACATTGTGTGGTATTGCGTCGCCTGCGATACCTATGTTGATATCCACTTAACACTCCGATTATGTCTCAAAGGGATTGTAGGGCGTAGCTTTAGCACTGAATGTGTGAACTATCTACCTGGAGCAGTGATAACCGAATGGTTGAAACTCGGTCTCTCAATCGAGGGTCCGAGGTTCGAATCAGGGATGTTGCGGATGCCGATTTTTTTCTCGTCTGCGAATGTAAATGCGGATGCGGATTTTTGAAGTCTCACATGCGGATGTTCAAGATTTATATAAATATACAATGATAAATATTATTACCATTTTAATTAATGAAAAATTGTATTTAGTATAATGCTCTTATCTTTTTTTTTTAATTTCACTTGCTAATTTGCATATTAGTAAGTAAATTTAAAAATAGGAACATTAACAAAATGGCTTTACGTGGCGATTTAAATTGAATAAGCTGAGCTAAGGCTAATATTCATATAGATTTCCTGCTAAATAATGATTTACACCCAATGATCACTGTATCACAATAACACCCAAAATATGTATCTATATGGTAGGTCATCCACAGCGCAAATAAAAAGGTAAGGAACATTATTTACAAGAAACAAATGATGCATCATAGCATACGCGTTGGATCTTGTCACGAATTTTTTCGCTCCCATTGGTCAGTCTCACCTGCGAACCCGCATAATTTCTTTTGTTGTCTCAACTTGTATTATATTCACATCCGCATGAATATCCGAATTGAAAATTCGCGGATGCGTATGCGGATGCAGATGTCCATATCTATGCGGATACATAAGTTTACGTACTATATTACCATGCATTCATGTTGGCAATTTCAATAATTAACAGGGGTCATTTCGATCAACACAATATGACAGAACCTCCCCTTATTATCCGACATGTCTCCTACATTTACCTAGCTATACCACACAACAGTATCGATTCATAACATTTATGTGTTGATTCCACATCATAACGAAGCCACTATAGGTAATCGAAGAGCAATTATGACGTGACACTGTTGACATGTCGTTTAACCCTAGAAGCATAATCTATTTTAGACGTACACAAAGCCTAAATATACGTCTCAGAGGCGTACACATATAAATTGCAATTTGTATGCAAGTATAACCCTATTTTGACATTATTATTTGTCGGAAATTTATATTTGGAGTACAAACTAACAATAAAACAACACTGTTATGAAAAAAAACTATAATCACAACCTACTTATTACAACAAAAAAACAAAATGTATAAATTGGAACAAAAAAAAATACTTCTGCAAAATCAACTCAAACATGTTTTTATACATGAGTTTTTTTTACGTTAATTATTTATTCTTAAGGCAATAATTAAAACTAATCAGTCTTTAAAATACTACCTAGCATTTAAGAGCAGTCTACACACATATCAACCTTATGCTCGCCACATACAGATTTTTTACATTTGTAACGAACTAATTTTGACATTCTCCTTTTCTTATAGGAGCAAAAGCCGCAACATTTACGTTTCTTTGGCTCGAGATCTTCTATTTGACTGTCAGCATTATTTGAAGCAATAGGTTTTACGAGAATTTACTCGTAGGCGTAGATTAGGCTTCTAGGGTTAAAGATGTAGTTACTTTTGTGTACATATTTAATACATAAATAACTTTGTTATTAGTCCGTTTTTTAAATTCAATGATTTTACTCTTTGAATTATAATTTAGTTTCCCTTCATAATAGTAATAACATAAATAATGAATAATGGTAAGCAGGAAAATGTGATAGCCTGGTGGTTTAAATTGCTTTCGACACTGGAATTTCCGAATCAACCCTTCAACTTAACACATTAAGGTAAATAATAAAAATTCCCTCATACCAACATGCTTTGAGTTCTAAATAAATTAGTCACAGGAATTGTCAAAGTACTTGGTGAGTAGGTAATATGGACTAAAATACAAGGGGGAAACGGCGGCGGCTCGCTGCCTGTAGACTTCCTCCTTACAGCACGTAACTGCTTTTTAAACAAAAGTAATATTTGGTACAATTTATGCCCAGAAAAATGACACTTACTGGGTCGAAGAAACTTTTCCATTTCTTAATTACATCAGAAAAATAATAACGTAAATTATGTGTACCTACCTATATAAAGTAAAAGTTATCTAAATGTCGTTCCTAAAATTTAGTCCTACCTCCTACATGTATAATACTTTGAACAAAAATGGTTTCGTATCTATTATTATTGTTTTTAAGACTTAATCTAAAACCTTATAATTTTTGGTAAAATATCATTATATTCTCTACAAATTAAAAAACATAGGTACATAAACAAAGAAAAACAGAAAATATTACGTAAAATTAGTTCAGTAACTATACATATACATATAAATATATTTACAATAAGATAATCAATAATTATTATACATAAAATAAGCGGTCTAGAATAAGGCATGGTTCCCAAAGCGCTGGTGACATTACCTTGCTGTACGGCAAGACCTAATCTTTGTGTAAAGTAGCCACCAGCTTTTTGATCTCCAAAACTTAAACAAGTCTGGCAGACATATCTGACAGGATTTTTTTCATGTCAGATGACCATGGACCCATAGTCTCTATTGCAAACGGCGCAAATAAATAAATTCCTATATTTACGACACTTTAGATTCTGAGCATGATTGGCTGCGGCCCCAGCGCTCACAGAGGTGTTAGTAACGTGAGACGGGGCTAACGTATCGATCCAGGTCGCGTCCCATATCAGTGGTCGTCCGAGACTCTATGGTGATCCTATCGGGACTCTTGCCATCATCCCATAAAAGACCAACAGCTTCTAAGATCGCAGGTATAGAGACTGTAGCTAGAGCCCGACGAATTATTTTTTTGAAAATCCCATGATGCCAAAGCCGGCCACCACTCCTGATATAGGACAAGTCAACCTGATACCAGTCAACCCACCCCGTCCTCCTCCTGCCCACATTGACAAAAATGAGATTATCGAATTTTAAATTCTGAATTTTGGACAAAAAATTTTGTAGCACTGTATATAAATTATGAGTGACCGATGGGAATTTCTAAAAGAACAACAACGAAGTAAATACAAGAATTTAGGAGCGATTAAGCAGAGGCGGAAAATGTACAAAATGTACATAGCCGTAGTCGTTCTGTAGATAATATTTTCAAAGTGCTGTAATTTAGAATTATTAATTATAACATATGCATGTTCCACACATATTTTTCCGAATAAATATTAACATTTGCTAAAATTTAGATCTAAACAGATTTGAAGAAGACGTTGAATTATGCATTTTAGATCCTCCAATACAATTGACGCAGTCCCTCCTAATGAACCAGCATCTAGGTTTATTTTTCAAGTGACTAACAACTAAAAAGACGACTAAATGTTAGCAACTAATAAAATAACTTGCCAGTGATGAAATATTTTTGCGACTATTATATTAAATTACGTTCAAAACCAAGAGTGTTATAAGAACTAAAAACTAGCAACATCATTTAGGTAGCAAATAAACTATACAAGTCGATTGAATTATTTGACGAGGAGCTATAAATAATGACTTGGCGACTAATAATGTTAGTAGGGTGGCAAAGATAAATATATAAAGCTGTAGTGATTTATATTGGATGAGTTAGGTTAGGTTGGAACATAAAATAAACGAGCAAGCCGCGGCAGCGCCCTGCGAGCGGGTGTACCCAGTTCAAATTTATAAAATTTTTGTTAGTCATGGCTTAGGACTAAATTTAAAAATTATGCTGGAAGTTGAATTAACGTTTGTATTTATGTTGCAATTTATGCTTTAGTGTAAATTTATTTTTCTCCTTTCCATTTTAGAGTTTATTTCAAACAAACAATTTTAAATAGAATCTGATTTGTATTATTTATAAATGCCCATTTTCTATTTTTTATTCATCATCTACTTTTCGCTTAGGTACTAATTCAGTTCCCAAAAGAAAAACTCAATGCTAGTTTTAATTAAAACGGAGCTTATAACTGATATATTAATATACTATCTTTTATTTACTACGATACTCCTTAGAAGCTGCCAACACATTATATATTATATGGTACCCACTCAATTTTTTTTAAACCTTTATTCGTTTTAATTAGTCGCTGCATTAAATATATGACTTCCGAATTTAACGGAAGAAGGTGATTATGAACAAAATAATATTTCTCGCCTTTACTTCATTTAGTTAGTACGTGACCCTTGCTGCTAAATTATTGCCGATCGTTTTTTGGCTCATTATATTAATATGAGATCTAAATTTTAAAGGCAGTACTTATATTACACGCTTTCAGTCTGATGATCTCTCCATACCTGTTTCAGGCTAATATCATAGTGTATTAACAAGGCGTGTGTTGGTGCTACGTTTATGATTTGAAAGTTGTCGTAAGGGTACATCTAGCATTCCTGGCAGGCAAAGTCAATTTCACTTAAGAACCCTTGGATTTTATATCTGTAATCAACCTCAGGCAACACTTCGACTCTACCTGAATTTGGTTTTAATTTCCAAGGGCGATAATAGGCTATCAAAATCAAACGCACCACATACTTACAGTGTTTCCTGGTATTTCGTAAAAACACAAACTTAAAACTGTGCGACATTATCATTTGGACCATTAAGTACTCGTGCCTGGGTTTATAATGTTGGTTTTGTAGATGCTTTGCTGGAGTCGTCAGTGGAGCCGGAGTACCAATGCGGAGGCTCCCCGTACCGCGTGCAACGCGCCGCCGCCAACGTCCGCGAACGACGCCGCATGCTGAGGTCCGGACCCAATGGGTACCACAATATTTGTTCATCCAACTATCTTTCTTCTATTGTAGTAATATAACTTTTTGAAAATACTTGCTATTTATATGCGCTTTCTACACTTTGTAGTTAGTTTATTGCAGTTTGTTTTAGTACTTTAACGTAAATAAATGGTATCTATTTATTTTAGCCAACATTACCTAGCTATCTATAACTCTCTTTTTTAGGTTAACTTAAAATAAAGATACCTCTCAAGTCTTAGATAAATTTATCGCATTCTACATAATTAACTTTCACTCTCATATAGATATTTCTCATCATGTGCGTAACTCAATTTGCGAATTGCTATCTCCTCTTCAATTTTATTTAACATTGGTTGAATGTAATTACTAAAACGTGTGTATGACGTTGTAACTTTAGCAGTATAAACTCGGCGTTCGATGAACTGCGTGTGCACGTGCCGACGTTTCCGTACGAGAAACGGCTCAGCAAGATCGACACGCTGCGTCTCGCCATCGCCTATATCGCCCTACTCCGAGAGGTCAGTAGCAATAAGTCCCGTGAAGTGGTCAAACGATGAACTTACCATAAAACAGCTCACATATATAACGGCAGTTTCGGTATGAGAAGCGTCTCAGCACCATCGACACGCTGCGTTACGCTATAGCCTCCATCGCTTTAATCCGCGAGTAACATCTATAGTTACATGATAATCCTCTACAGAACACTTGACAAATACACCACCACGGTTTCCCTACCAGAAGCGTCACAGTATGATCGACACACAACGCCTACATCGACTTGCTCCGAGAAGTCAGTAGCACAACTACCGTGAAGTGATCTCATGATAATTTTCTACAAAACACCTGACACATTAAACGGCTGTACTTCACGAGAAACGGCATAGCAAGATCGATACGCTACGTGTCTCTATCGCATACCGGTCTTCATATGAGCTTTCGGGCAAATTAGTAGCAATGATCATATGAATGATGATCATAGCAATGATAGTAGCAAGTGATCTTATGACAATCCTCCAAAAAAACTCTTCACGCAAAAATTACTCTATTTTTTATAAGAGAAACGGTTCAGTAAAGTTGGGATGCTACGTCAGACAACCGTTCATTAGGCCAGTCTCTAGTTACGACGGTAGATCATATATCAACAGAATAGGCGCTAATCTTATGTAGAAATATATTTATAACTGATTCAAACAAACCATCACAAGCCAGTTTTACACTTAATTCTTGTTAATTTTAGTGTTCTAATTAAATTCTGCATATCTACTAGTGAACGATGTGAAATTTTGAATCCTGCAATAAATTGATTTGCTCTCTTCTGAAATGCTACCATTCTAAACTGAAATATTGTGACAGGTATTGGACGCCGACTACGATCCACTGACGTATGTGGAAAAATGCCTGCGAGGCGAAATCAAAGCCGAGCGCGCTCACTGGAATACGAGTGGTGAGTGACTTTATATTCCAATCATTTCAGATTTGTGGTAGCAAAACTTTTTCCTCTGTGGAATGGCGCAAACATGCACGATTCATTGGGTACATACGTACACAAAACTATCAATAACGTGGGCTGGTACATGTAGAACTGTTAATACCTTTAGATATATATTTTTTTTTATCAAGAAGCTAGGTAGATACCTAATGTAGGAAATTATAAGGATCTTTCATATATAAGAACAAGTGCAAGTGTTTAATTCCACATATGCATTTTTTTCATTTACGGATTGCAAATAACTATATTAACACGCCAAGTGATAAGTAATATTTTTGCTCAAAATGCACATAATTAGAAAAACGTGAAGTGCACGAATTTGAATACAAGCTTAAAGAGGCGTAGAAATGTTTAAAAGTTTATTAGGTATTATTAGTTACGCTCCGTTAATTTGACCATTAGATAATTTGACATGTAATAAATAGATAACTATATAATAATAACTAATGAACAAATAAGATCTATATTTTCGATGGGTGTCATTTCGACTAGTATAAAATAAAAACCCAAAGAATATACGTGTTTCTCGCCTTTTTATTTACAATTTCTAGCTAATTTAATTTTAATTTCATAAACATATCTTGAATAGGTATAAATAATTGTTAAGGGTCATCTCTATTAACTCCTTACTATAGGGGTAAGAGATATGGAACCGCAGTACCTATTTATAAATTGATCATCTACCAAGGTAAACATAATTGTTATTTTTAAAATATTCATGTTTATCTGTATAACTATGTGGTAGTGTCTTTCATATATGATCATTGACAGGCCCATAAGGGTGAGTAAACCGGGGCTCCAGTACCAGGCGCCAATATCACATCAAGTTGGAGGGTGGTAAAATTTATCTCGATGATCCTTTTTATCGCCGTCTCTTTTAAAGACGCTACGTGAATACAGGTTCAAAATTACGAACCTTCAAAAAAATTAATGTCACAAAAAAAATATGTCACCTAGTTTTGAGGTTCTATGTACAGATTAACTTGGTAAACCTTTTTTTTCTAGACTTGACTGCCAGGCTGTCTTGGATCAACTGGGAGAACCTAGGCGTTAACCCGCAGCGACGTAGTGTGCTAACATCGCTCGCACTTAGCTCTGACAACCTGCAGTATACTCACAACTGATCAATACGCCATATACGCTCGACGGCTAAAAAAGCAAAGGATATGAATAATAATCAACACATATGACATTCACAATAAACAAATATGGTTGCATATATGAAACATGCGACCGCTCCTTATGATACCTCAGTACCTACGCAGTTCCGTGGATAAATAGATACATACTTATGTGAAAGTATATATACCTATATTATACCAAACCATAACGTTGAAAACTTAAAGAAAAACATCACGTTTGTCTTACGTAACTTTCGCATAACAAGAAAACTTAAACTGTGAATTTAAAAGTTGCCGAGAACTTTTCCTGTCGGTAAAGAGCTGATAATTTTCGAACATGTAGTTTAATCACTACTAAAACACTTGACCAAGTCACCGTTCTACCAAACTAAATTGAAATTGGTTTATCTATTGAGGATCTATGATGCCATAGGCAAACTACGTGTGGCACGTACTGTTTGTCATTACGTAATATTATGCTCTAGGCACCTATATCACGTGAAGTTTGTGGTTGCTTTCACTAAAGGTCACTATCAATTAATTTAACGTGGCTCTTTCCAATATTATTGTCAACCAGATCCAATTTAATAACAAGCAAACACAAAATTTGAAAGAAACGTAGTAGCCGGGAGGAGCAATAAAATATTATTGATCGAATAATATATTTATTCACAAATATGATTATAAATACAGTTTACAATCGAATTATGGTATATTAAATAGACAATTTATAATTTATTATTAATAGCAACAAACATGTTCAGCGTACAAATACTGTTTACATACACCTGCTTAAATGAAAACTGTTTTTTAATAGACATTTAAATAAAAACAATCATATCATTGATTATAATAATAACAAAAATAATAGAACTTATCTACCTACTCATTGTAGATAAGTGATTTTAATTCTCAAAAGAGAAACAGACGCATTTGAGGAAAGTTATTTTCAGCAATCAGTAAAGATTATGTAAAGAAGGAAAGTTTTCATTGAACTTGCAGTAGTATTTCTTTTATGTTCTAAATAATTATATATAATTATTTCCTCGAACTTGAGACTACATTCTTATTTTAAAATAATTAATATTTTAATTCCAAAAAAAATATGACTGGATACATGATTACATTTAATTCTCAATTAATATGGTAATAATAATTAACTTCTATTTGGAATATTCACATGATATATTATTAACGCCGATCAAAATATTAAAGTTTATTACGATGTCAGAAAAAACATAGGAGAAACATTTAGTTAAACTAAATAGAGCATTTATGATTTATATACAAACGACACTGTGCAGATTTAGTACAAGGGACACAAACGCGGTTGCAAAGTCAAATTAAATTAGGCAATTAAATTTTAAATTGATTTGAGTGTTATGTAAACTAGTCCTCTTTAGTCATTCCCAAAATACAAGATCTATTTAATATTATGTTTTAATCGTCTTCAAAATATTGTATTTCGTCGCTTAAGTTCTATCACCGCGTAAGTCATTTTTGGAAATTTTTTTAAGAGACACAAAAGCCGATTAATTTTACATAGACGCTACTAAAGTTCCATTTTGTACTTTTAATTTTCCATAATTTAAAGGTATTTTTGTGTCGTACCTTGATTTTGTTTGGACAAAACGTCGCGTATTTCGATTCCAATGACGATGATTTTCAAAATGTAATTACCGCCAAAAAATGAATTACGCGGTGCTAGAACTTAAACGACGATATCACATCTTGAAAATGTTTATCAATTTGTCGTATCAAATTATTACTATTTTTAAGTAGTATTAGGAGAAAATATTTGTTATCTATTTTTAATTTATTTACATAAAAATTAG
>MOOZ01000122.1:809584-835223 GCA_002930495.1 Cecropterus lyciades | reverse complement strand
ATCTTATAAATATTTTTTTAACTGATAAATTCTGATACCGAGTTAGCTGTTTTGTATCAGAATTTATAAGACTTTTTCCACAGGGTAGTTCGTTTATAATTTTCCTGCTGGAACAACGTTACCCCAGCAGGAATCGTATTTTCCGTTTATTTCCAAAACGACAAAATGCACAATTTTTTTATTCGGCGCACATTTACAGCAGATTGAGCTCTAATTGTATGTCCCACTCATATCACTCTAGGTGCTACTTTCTTGCTGGGGTAACGTACGCCGATCAGGCTTTTTTGTGAGCACTACAGTTACTACAACCTACAGAGGACAGTTAATGACCAGAGAAAATTGCTGCAACGCCCGGACCTAATTCCTTATTTACTGGAACTAGATCCTTTAGATAATGTAAATACTTATTTCAGCGATCAGTAGGTTATTGTAGAATTATCTTTTGTTCTTCGCTGATCTATTCCTAAATAGTGGAAATTGTAAATTTTGGGGATCAAAAAAAAATAAATCAAATAATTTTGATAACTTTAGATGTTGAGGAAAAAAACTACAGAGTCAAAATTGAGATTAATGTATTTATTTTGATATTACCACAATATTAGAGTAACGATTATAATAACTAATTAAGAATGGCAGTAATATCGAATTGATGTAAAAAAGATCTTCACAGAATGCGAAATTTCTTTGAAAGCTTATATTTAATAGAAAGAAACTTAATTTTATTGAAATTGCACTAGCGTATCTAGCTCACTATTTCGCTTTCTGTGTTAGATAGGGTTATGTATAAGAAAGGAGTATACCTTACAAATGTTGGTAATATAAAAATGTATCCGTTAATTAATGTCCAAGCTTTAAAAAATATATTTTCACATAAATTAAATTGATCACAGCGAACTTGTCAGCTTTGTTGAACTGTATATTTTACAACTATTATTATTTGACTTGCCATTGAATTATATTTTTACATAAAGCTTGGACATACTTTCTATGTTTTATTTAAAAGCTAAGTAACGTATATTCTGAGATTACCTACAAAACCACCTGTCAACCACTGAGATCAAAATAACGTTCTTAAAATGGGAATGGCATGGTGTTCCAGTTGTTCTGCAGTTAACTTCAGATATGCATAATTCCTATCATATAAAAGTTATAAAAGTAACTTAAAACTATATCTAGATGGAATTATCATTATTAAGGTGCTTTTATTTGTAAAAAGTAGCTATTGAAACACTCGTCCAATTATTTAAAGGCACTGGATATCATGTAATTATGACGTTTTCCTTTGCACGTTGTTTAATGACGCTGAAACAATATTAGCAGTAATGGTATGATATCCGCATTTCTTACAAATTGTGTATTTATCAGTAAAGCGTGACTATGTTTTGAATTTATTACTTATTGTATTATATCTTATACAGTCGCTGTATTTTATGAAAACATGGTGGCGGGTATTACACCTTTTATCGTTATATTTGTTACAGTGCGCAATACTTTTGGTTCGATAAATTGTTAATGATATTAACAACTGATATATCGTCGTTTAAGTTCTAGCACCGCGTAAGTCATTTTTGGAATTTTGTTTGGAGAGACAAAAACCGATTAATTTTACATAGACGCAAGTAAAGTTCCATTTTGTACTTTTAATTTTCCATAATTTTAAGGTATCATTGTGTCGTACCTTGATTCTGTTTGGACAAAACGACGCGTATTTCGATTCCAATGACGATGATTTTAAAAATTTCATTAGCGCCAAAATATGAGAACTTAAACGACGATATATGAAAAATAAAATAAAGCTAAAATCTACCCTAATAATTAGTAACATGCGTGGGTCACCATTTTAATTGACTTTGAAGAATGAGGAAGTTCTGTTTAGCTTACGTATTTTTAAGTGTTTCGTTGTTTGCGCCGTTCAAATCTAATTATGAAACGGTAAAATCAATTCAGTACAATAACAGTCATAGTCACAAGCCACAGTTACTTATAAAATGTTGAGTTTTGTGCTAAAACCATTTTTTTGTGAATCATTATCCGTCGCTAAGCTTGTAAAGGTAATTATTATTAAAAAATCGTCTTATTAAATTCAGCTGTAGGACAAATATATACTAAAACTATTCTTATATCGTTATTTTTAATCAAAGTTAGTTGGTCTTCTAAGAACATTTATAACACCAGATACACTACACACACACTGAAAATACATGAAAGATTTGGTTTAGAATTATACATATAATATCCAATTATTACAATGACTAAAGGACAAATATTAAGTGTAACATTTTCTAATCCATCTAACTTATCGCTACATTTTTATGATAATATGTATAAGTCACCTTTAGTATTGATTATAATAATTCCAATGAAAATAGTATTGTAATTTACATCTTAACTTAAAACTGAACAGACTGAAATACAAAATATACGTCCTAATGATTACTTAGAGTTTACTCATTTTCGAACAAAATAATATTTCCCGTGGAGTTTCAATAAAACTACTACGGGTACCTGTATTCGAATGCCCAATTTCAAGTGTTGTGCGAACCACAAGAGATATGTATATTATACAACTTATTTTCACACCCATTTATGGTTATACCAAGATCTTCCTAGAAATAGCATCGTCTTTACAACAAAGGTATGGCTCAAGGTACATGATGACCCTGGATTTGTACCCATTCACTCAAAACCATCACAAACAATAACATTTTTAAATCATACAACGTCAAAACTGCGTACGAACAGAATTACGTTCATTTATTATTGTTTATGTGATATACTTTTACGTTCAGGTGTTTCAAAGGTACAAAGAAATATAACTTGGGCCATCTTCACGGCTTCAAACCACCCGGATAGTAGAGAATTTGGTTAATTCCTCTTGACAATACTTATACATTTTAATAATCTTGCGTATTTTACAGAACTCTAGCTCACTAAATTAAACTTACAAGTTTTTCCATGGAACATTTATCACAAACACAACACACTTCTAAATCTTATTATGATTATCTTGGAATATCATTATATATATTCCTTCATGAAATAATTTAAGATAATCTAAATACACATACAAAAGTATAACCCACAAAGTGTAATTGAATATTTTTATACATTATGATAACTACATGTTAATGAATGACTAATATAATACATTAATTTGTCAACACCATTGATTAGACATTAAATAAAATCAATTAGATGTACCTTTTAGTACTTTAATGTAAGAAGAGAAATAGAACAATCATTTGTAACCAGATTTTTAAGTCAAAAATAAGATTGAAAGTGACATTGAAAGTGAAATTGACATTTGTTACGACTCGTACAACACTGTACGTGTAAACAGTTCGATTATTTTGCGAGATAATGCACAATTGCCTATAAGATCCCAATGTATTTCTGCACGGTGGAACACTAAACAGCGTAAATACATACAATAAAACTCGCAGTATCATAAATTTTCATCATAACTTTCACTAATGTCAGCCCGAAAATCAGACGGTCAGCAAGTTGAATCAATTGGTTGATGCAAATATTATTCATGCATTACAAGTCCATAAAATTTATGTAATACCTACATGATCCATATTTTAAATGCAAACATTTTTTTTTACTTTCAAAATAGACGATTTACGTATCTATCGTCTATAATAATATGTAAAAATACTAAAAAATATGAAAAATATTAAAAAGGAATGTAAGCTCATTTTCTTTAATATTTTCCTGGATGAACATGTTTCCATGAGTATTTTTGGTTATAAATATTGTCATTTAAACATAACAATTTTTGTTCAATTTTTTAGTATTCAGTCCATTATAGTGACAATGGAACATTATTATTATTGTACATTGAAATATTTTTGAATTCTACAATCTACAGTAAATTGTATAATATAAGTATTAAATAAAACTAACATAACCTATCCACATTTATTCCATGATACACTATTAAAACGCTATTTAATTTTAAGTTATTGTTTGATTAAAAAATCAAATTCCTAAATCACACTATTGACCCTGCAACAATGTTTAATTTCCGAAGGTCCCCTATTTCTTAGTACACGTTAATAAGAATTATGGCAACATAATGTTTAAATGTTTCAAACTGCTAGCGTATACATTACAATGCAACTTATATCCAGTTCTTAAACGACGAGGAATATTTAAGTTTTAAAATTTATGACAACACAGTTTTAAATATTAAGTTAGTTATTGCCACAAAAGGTAAATTGCTAATTTAAAAAAGTTTAATACTTAAATAATTATTACTTGAAATTTTATTTGCGTTTATCTTATTTCTTATTACAAAAGCGTTATAATTATCGAAGAATAAGAAAATTAATAGCCTTACGATAGCATTATTGCTATTAAACTTTAGATACTTACTATCTATAACCCGAAAATAAGTACAAAATTTTTAAAGTACTAAATTCAAAAGGAAGCTACATTTGACAAGGTCAGAACATACTGAGTTACATAAACATTTGTAAATAATTATAGTAATGATAAGGATAAAAAGATCTGCATAAGTATAGGTACATACACCTATAAGCATTTACATCAGATCAATTCCTACTCCTATGTTTAATTGGCAAGAATTGGAAGTAACGTGTTACATTCAGTTGCAACATAGTAAACTTACATTTAATCGTTTGTTTCATTTAATTTTAATAATAGTATCATAACATCTAATAAATACTTATTTATTAGATGACAAGGTAAGACAATGCGTAGACATTATAGTTTAATAATAAATTTCGCAAACAAGCATTGGCACGCGGCATTCATGTAATAAGAGGCGTAGGCAACAAAAATAACATAGAATTCCATAGTTTTGATCGCAGCAATTTTGATCCTTTTAACTCAGTCCACAACTACCTCAAAAGATATTGAGAATTGTATCGCTCAAATCACTGTCAAATACCATTTGTAGTTTTAGTACCTATTATTTTCGTTATAATTGCATTGACTGCTGGTGGTACTGATTTTTCTTTGGTGAAAATCAAAGTAAAAAAAATATACAACACGTCCATATGTATGTATATTATCTAGATACCTAGTGCCTCGATTTGTTTATCCAGATTATGTGTAAACAAATCTAACGGCATGTCACAGTTCGGCTTTTCTTTTATATATTAATATCAGACAAAATATAAACAATTCTAGCCTAAGTATACCAATTCAAAATAATGGAGCTACCTCTTAATGAGATTGTTAATTATTCAGTGATTATCTTAATTTGTATACCAACATATGGTAACTAGATAATTATAAAACTACCTATTAAAGTTTAATCACCACCCTTCCTACAGGATATGCAAACATAACATATTATCGATGCCAAAAAGTTAGCCCAATACCTTGTGAAGTTTACGAAAGTATGAAGGCGTAGTAAAATATAGTGTAGGTAATATTTGTGTGCATAAAGTTCACTGGAGTAGAGAAACAAATGTTTCGTAAATCGTCTTGTTGTGACGAGTAATCGTCAAAAACTTACACCTAATGGGATACAGTCCATTAATAAATAGTTAATGTATTGAAAATATATACAATAAAACATTTGTATGTTTTGTGTAGACGATAGTCCGATCGCTGAGAAAATGCATCAGCATTCCCGACATTCTTTACGAATCTAATTTGCGTGATCATATTTTACGATTTTTAGTAGTCTCGACCGTAAAGATTCCTCCCATCGAAATGATATTAAATTCAGTGCCAACTTTAGGCAATTTGTCGCTAACGTAGCGTGTAATTTTGAGAGCTACATAAAAATATATATTATTTTACGATATAATAATTTTCAATAATAATGACGTAACATGAAATTGGTTGATTAGTATTTCAAGACCGTACAACATTTTTAATTTTTTTTTTTTTATATTATTAACATTGTTTGCTTATACAAAAGAAAAACGTAAGTTAGTCACTCAAATAGACGAAGTCAATTTCATTGATTTTATTCTCACTTCGATTAGTTGTATAATTGTATAATATTTCTTATTTCTATGCTTCTATCTATCATATCTTTTTCTTTATGATAGTTACATTCAAGAGTCGCAAACGATATAAAAAAGTAGTAGTGACTGACAGACTTCAAGAATGCATTTTCTGAACGGCCGGGCTACAATATTGTGTCATTTGGTAATCCTAGTTATCTTGATTAAGTATAGAAAGCATATAGTATAATAAAGATATGGTAAAAGTGAATTATGTATATACCCAGATTAGGGCCAACGAAATCAAACAATATATAGTACTACCAATCCATAGTAAATTGTTGGGTGATCGCCTCTCGGGTTAGTTATACTCTGTCGATGTGACTATGCCATACACTTTTTCACGCACAGAAACCAAGCTTTACCGTCCGTTAACTTAATTTATTTATGGTTTGATGTAGATATTTCGTGGACTCGTTAGCTCAGAAGCCTCCGCTAGTAGCGTATAGGATACAAACACGGGAGAGGCTTAAGTCGTCCATGTCATGCATTCCTCTCCAGCCACTCTTCAGTGGTGAGAGCTGTGCCGAGATCGCACTCGGTATTGCTGTTGTTATTGAAAGCCACAGAGTCCATCACCTCCAGAGTTCGACTCACCGCCATCATACGTTTGAGAAGGCTTCGAGTAGACAATATTAGTATCTGTAAATACCAATCAATGCAAAGTATTTTATAATGTAGAAAAAGCAAACATGGATGCAGTCTACCTGATGGTGTATGGGAACTGCCAACTAGAAATCATATTTATGAACATCTGTATATAAAGCAGCATTCTTTATAGTATGGATTCGAGCATGCAGCCCACGTGATGGTAAGTGACTACTACCGCCCATGGACATCTGTAATCCACCCTAAGTAAGAAAGTCTTACCTAAGGTTAGCCACAGATGCGTTGATACCCCTGAGGACTAAGATGGAATGACTCGAAAAAGTATGTCTCCCTTACCTTCAGACCAAAACTCAGCAGCGCTTAATACTGCTGTTATTAGGCAGAAATAGGTGTGGTGGCGGTGCTTCCAGAGTCGAACCATAAAGAGTTCTACCAACGTCAATTGCACCGCATTGCTACCCCTAATTTTGAATACCCCCTATAAGTGTCTCTCCCTTACTACTAACATACACACGCACCACTATATGTTGCAAATGTATAATAAATAAATTTAGCTGGTCTAGTTATTAATTATATCTCTCAAAATTGCTACACTCCCTATTTAGTCAATGAGTATAAAATGACGAATTAATATAATTATACACTACAGATTCCCATATATTTAAATGTACTCATATCAATCCTCATGATGCAACACACATGTTAGTCTTTTCACTGCTTTCTCACCATTCACAGGACAAGTAGGAAGATGAATTAACAGCATGTCTTTTGTTGCATGGACGTAAAAACGTAAAAATATTAATGATTCAATACGACATTGTACCTTAATTTCAGAACGAAGAGGTAGAATCGCGATCAGCCACCACAGCCATTGTGGTCCATCCACACGTTCCCACCAATCGTCTCCCGAATCGAAGTGCGGCATTGGACCGAACGCCGCTTCAATCTCCGCTCGCACTGCCCGATTCATACTATCGAGCCACAGCAGCGCCTAGTTTTACAAAACCAAGCGGACAAAAATTATTTGACGTACTTATTTAAAATAAAATAATAATACAATAACATATTACGATATAATTATATACCTTGTACGATATTTGCGTCGCCATCACACGCAGCTCCCATATCATATCGTCTGACGGGGTCACATCAATAAGAGGCTGGATACGGGCTACATCACATCTGCAAATACAAAAAGAAAATAAAATGTCTGCAAAAATGTGTCATATGTATTAAATGTATGATAAAATCAGCAATTCTGGACAAGTGGTCATTAAATATGACCCACAAAGAATTGAATGAGTACTCCTTATACTCATCAACAATTTAATCCTGTAGATTTGAAGAAGAAACATATAAGATGTTTCTTCTTCAAATCTATACTGTGATATACTTATGGTCCATTACGATAAAAAGGTTAAAAACATCTAGATTAGATGAACAGACCAGTTCTGAAAAATATTAAGAAAATCCCAAAATATGTAGCAAAAATTTCCTCGCTCTGAGAAGGGACCTGTGTTCAGCAGATGGAACGTAATGGGTTGACGACCAATGGTCAATGGGTGCCAACAATATACCACTTTCTTCGCTTTACTCACCCATCGCGTACGTCTCTTTCAATCACTCTAAACCGCGACACGCCTACGGTCGATAGGATGGAGCGCCCGTCTTCTAAATGCACGCAGTCACAAACTTCCAGCACCTGTGAATAAACAATACTATTACTACCTTAATAGCACAGGATAATTTGAACGAATAGTTCGTCGAATGATTGCAACCATGATCAATATAAATTCTTCCATTTTTATATAATAACTAAAACTCTTCGACAGCTACCATACAATAAAAAATAAATTTTAATAAAACAAAGAAGAAAAAAAATGAAAGTAACTGTTTTAATACAGCTTATTTATATATAAATATTTATAATCAAATTATGTAAGGTCTGTGCGCTCTTTCCTTTTTGTAAATACATTACATACCTAACTTATATTTTAACAACAGTGACCATTACGTCCAAATGTGTTAAAATATCCCTAAACGTAGACACTGTTTTTCCCGTTACTGAGAATATTGAATGTCCTAAAATAATATATTTATATATTACACAACCATATTTATCATAATTCCAGCCATAACTTAATGCAATTATTAGTACACTATCATGAAAGGTGTATTTACCTTAATAATTGCACTACGCAAGCTAATTCTTGAAGAATTAGCTCAATGTCAACAGTATAGTCAATCTTAAATCTTCTCCTCGTTATTAGCATTTCTCTAAAACACAAATAAGTCAAACTTACCGTGCCGTAATCAGAGTAGGAACGGTCCCTCTCATACGCCACCATGCCAAATTTTCGAGAGCCTGACTCCAAGATTCGCCGAATCATCATCCAATAGCGCGGATCGAAGATGAACAGAGGGCATGGTATACTGTAATTAAATAGATTGTATAATATGATTTACTATGTTTGACTATAACATTCGTTTCTGAATTTGTAATAAATGCACTTGTTTTGATAGTATGTGGTCATTACGGACAGATAATATCTATGACTAATACGAAATACATTGGCAGTATAGGTATCCATTTAATAACCTAATAGCGATCATAATTGTATTATTATGCTGGAAACACCAATCAAACCGGAACATAACTATATGCACAAGCATTACTATATGTAAGAAGTAAGTCTTGAAATTAAATGTCTTAACTTTTATAGGCTTATACATTATACGGGGGATATGCAAATTATCAGTTAAAAATTTTTTACACTACCACCGGATCGGAACACGACCTCAACTAAGAAGATCGAGTAAAAAAAAAATCTCAGCGCGTTTGTTTTTTTCGTTTGTAGAATACATTTCCCTTTTTTTATTCGATTTGTCTTTACATGTACGGAAGTGACACACGCATTCATAACGATCACGTTGTTGATTCATTCATAGGACATTTCTTGTATATGCAATTTTTCATTCGATAAAAACACTAAACTATGGACCAATTACGAGTAATTGAATAGACATTATATAAATGTAATGTCATGTTTAATTATATAAGTTGATAAAGTTATACAAATTGATAATAGCTCATTACGTTATTGTAAACAAACAAGAAAGTATATTAATAAGATTACTGTGTAATAATATAATCAGTGATATTATACGTAACACGGCCGCGGGTGACGTATTGATTCAATATTAGATTACTAAATGCTGTAAACAAGGCTGTGTCATTATTATCCGGGAAAAATAATATTTTTTAAGGAAATTATGACGTAACCTATCTCATTTCAATATGAATTATACTGATTCATTTTAATGTTAATTATACTGGATAATTTAATTATGAATAAAAACCGTCCAAGTGCGAGTCGTACTCACGCACGAAGGATCCCGTACCGTCATCTATAAAAAGGCCAAAACAATTACGTATGTTGTATGGGAGCCTTCTCTTAAATATATATTTTATTCCATTTTGAGTATCTGTTGTTATAGTGGCAATAGAAATACATTATGTGTATTTCAACCGTCGAGCTATGACGTTTCATAAGTTACAGCCTGGTAACAGACAGACGGAGAATGGAGTCTTAGTAATAGGGACCCGTTTTTATACTTTGGGTACAAAACCCTAAGAACGCGTTTTTTTTTAAATATATATTTAACAAGCTACAATAAAGTATGAACCCCTACTTTAGTTCTGTAGCTTTAAAACACTTAAAGCATACTAAGTAACAAATCCACGTGTTTCTCGAAACATACAATTTAGTAAATAATTTATCATTTTCTATAATTATCAAACTATTATCACATGGATATAACACAAATTATCTTAATAGTGGTTCATAAAGAGCCTTCATGTTCTGTGTATGTACTTACTTTATTAATACCGCGGATAGTTTAGAGCTCATGATCACTACTTATTACCCAGTTGCTAGCGTGTGTGTGTGTGGTATTTTCATCACCATTCTATCCACCTTTCTATCCAAACATTTTTTTGATATATAAAAAAAAAATGTTCGTGATAACTGTTGTTTTTATTCAAAATTGAAGTAGCGAAACGAGACTTGTAACCAACTCCATATAAGCAGGGGTTCTTCTAGAAGCCAATTACACACACTTGTGTCTTGTGTCTGAGGACAATAATGATAGCTTATATAAGCTATCATGACGTACATATGTACGTCAGCCGGCATCTACACTCTTCCACCGAAATGCAAGAACTGTTTCACGCTTCACCTTAGTTTATCTCTGCGGTCAACTTTCGTTGGGATACAAATCCGTTATGGTAACTACCATTTTAATTAACCGACTTCCCAAAGGAAGAGAGATTATCTATTCGTCACGTATATTTTTTTTCAGAACATATTGATCATTTGCTACTTTTATTAGAAAAAAAAAAAACAATAAAAGCACAACCCTACGCCTGGTGTATTGTAGGACAAGCGCTGCATAGTGTCGTCGCTTGTGTAGGTGGTAAATTAACTGGACTGAACTTAATGGACTGTATGACCACTAATATTTTTACTTAATATTTTTACTTCCTCAGTTGCGACCCGTTTTAAACAGCAAAAGATAAAGGTTGGCGATACTGATATCATTAATTTAAGAATACTCACGATGGAAAAGCCACTGTGCATACGAAGATTGGTATAATGTCAGGGTCTGGTGGAGTAGGCGAGCTCACAGCATCAATAGCGGCCAACGCAGCGCTTACAAACTCCGTCTCCCGTGTCTGGAAAACAAAATGCTTTTTAGACGCTTGTAAAGTGACTTACAATGAAGGATATTATGAGCTAAAATTAATAAAGGTAACTTACTATGAAGGATATTATGAGCCATGTTTCAAAAGTGGTAGAGGCTTTAGTGGGGTTGACTTTAGAAGCATCACCGCTACACCAATTTCTGCCTTATAACAGAAGTGTTAAACGCTGCTGAGTCCTGGTTTGAAGCGTAAAGTAAAATTCGTGGCTTTTCAATTCACGGGTAGCAACACTTCTACAGCAGATTTCAGGCACCTCTATTCTTTTTTGGATTACAGATGTCCATGGGTAACAATGGCCACTCCCTATCAGGTGGACTGCACGCTCGTTTGATGCTTCTATAATGAAAAAAATGTGAAGAAAAATATCTTGTAAGATAAACTCTAACGATTTCTTCATTGTGGGATATTAGGCTATTCTAAATTAAATTATGAATTTATATATATATATATTATTTTTCGGATACCTTTTATCTATATTTTAAAATATGCGATATTATGTATCTTGCACTTAATAGAAAGATTAAAATCAATATACATACTTCATGATATAATATATACTAGCTATGTCCTACAGTTTCACCCACGTTTAAAACTATATAACATAAGTTAATTGTTTTAACCTTTGATAAATGGATTAAATTTATATAATAACTAAGTAAATGTTATCTCGATATACGGAGTATAAGTATTTTTAGTAACCTATTTAATTAAGTTCAGTAATTTTGGTTTGGAGTGATTTCAAACACATAGACAAATACGCATTTCTATTATTACTTATTCTAAGTCCTAAAAACATTTTTTTTAAATAAATGCAATGTACAGAGTCTTGTACATCGCATTAATTAAAATAATGCCTAGAGATGCCACTAATATTCGGCAAATATTCGGCTATTCAGCCACTTTTTTCGCTATTCTGTCGACTATTACCAACTACTCGGCCAAATATCGAATAGCAAATTTTGCAAAATGAACCTAATTATTACTCACAGAGGTGTTTATTTAACCAACAAATTAACATTAACATGTCCAGATTTAAATACACCAGTGGTAAGTTATAATTAATGAAAACTTTTTTTTCACCATTTGTTAGCAGGCGATTGCGTTTTTCCTCATAAATTATACCTGATACCGATAACAGCCACTCACTATATACACCGCTACCGGGAGATGATAAATAAATTTTAACAAAGTTTTGCGTTTAGTGATTACCACATTTAAAAGTTTGCTGTCCGATCTAGGCGAACAGATGCCATATAAAAATTAAGTTTAAATAGTTCTGTAATTTTCATAGACATTCCTTTTCTTTCGAAGTGGAGATGAATCATCATCAGTGCTTCTAAATTCATGCCTACCTACTGCTTCAGCAATACAAGTTTAAACTCGTAAGTGACGAGTTGTGACTTGTCACCCTTGTGAAATGTACTAACTGGTGCCGAATATTCGGTATTCGGCCAAATAACTACTCGTGGCATTTCTAGTACAGACATGCGGAACTACCATTTTTATTATACGTATGGATAGCACGTCAGTCCAGGCGTAGACTGATAATATAATAACACAGCTTAGGCTTTCTTGTTACATCATAAACAACCGTAACATGACTGCTCCCAACAGCTATTACATTGACCTGTTACGCAAAGCAAGGGTCAGATCTAAATAGAACTTTTGCCTATTTGCATAATCTTATGAAGTAATAATTAACGAAGGGACTTAACAAGGGATATTGTACTATACACTTCGTCAACACATTATTGTACCATTTCTAGGCTTGAGGAAGGGTCTTCTCTCAGAATGAGAATTTTAGGGTATAGAACACCGCATTGACCAAGTGCCAATTTTTTAAATTACACACACTATTAAGAAATTAATTTTTCAGATTTTTTAATAGAACTCTCATATTGTGTGCATTCTCACGACGTTTTCCTTCAGTTTAAACAGTGATAATTAATTTCTAATACGCGCATCATTTCAGTGATGCTTGCCTGGGATTCGAACCTCGGACCTGCGATTGAGAGGCAAAGATTTTACGATTAGGCCTATCATTGTTCAACTAAGCTGTCACTGTATAAAACGATCTCGTATTTAAACAAACTGCATTTACAGATATGAGCGAGTATTTGTGAAATAGTTTTACTGAACAGCCTTATCAAAATGATAATGGAGTTTGTTCTAGATGGCTCACTTTATGCAACAGTGGCGGTAGATATCAGGCTTTTTTTAACACTGCATATAATTCATGGATTTTATTTTATATGCTATTTTTTAGACGCGTTGAACGATATTTAGCTTGGGAAAGTCTCATGGATTCGTGTAAACGACTTGGTAACTTGGAACTTAACCATGAACGATAATAATGCAAACAATTTAAACTATCAAAGATGCACCGAGTACTCGTTTATTACTCGGTCTACTGTTTTTAATTTAATTTAATACATGTGCTCGGCCGAGTTGCTCGCTTTTATTAACCGAGTAACTAACTAAGTTTTTGATTGGAATAAAGTCTTATGGCTTGGTCACAAATAAATTGAAACCAACATTTATAGTAGTCCTATTTGTCAATTTTAAAACAATTGTAATTTAAACCATTAATAATAATAATAATTTAAAAAAAACGCTTTCTACACTTATAGCTCCACACCCTGTCTGGGTGTGGGGCTATAAGTGCACAAACACCCAGAGCACACAAACACCCAGAGCCAGAACAGAAATCTAAATTTATCATTCAGATGGGACCCGCTGCGATCAGACCGATATAGTGACCTCTCCACCACATGGTAATGGGTCATCTTCATCCATAGTTTTATTAATTAGTTTTAAATTTTCCCCTCGGTCGTAAGTCCTAATACCCGCTTATGTATTTTTATCATGATTAGTTAGGTTTAGCAATAAGTGGCTTACGTCTGTGTGAGCAAGATTACCAATGACGTGTTCAAGGGCTTTGTTACATAAACACACTTTACTCAGTAACAGGCATAATTATTTAACATGTTTTAGTTAGTGTTTAAACCTGTTTAATTTTGATACGTAACTTTTGGTGCTACAGATGACTAAATTTAACGATCGCAATTGATTATTTATCAACAAAAAAAAACTGATTCTTTATATAGGCACTTGCTGTTTCCCGCGGCTCAGCTCGTTTAGATCACGTTTCCACGGTAAAAAGTATTCTATGTGTAAAATCAGGTAATAAAGTAGTTATTGCGTAACATTTGTTTTTTTTTGTAGCTATAGACAATGTATAGTGTTATCACAAGGAAATTCCTCAAATTTTCATTAACGATTATAGTCGAATATCGACCAATAGGCGAACTCTACTTACATAAATTATGCATGTGTTTTAAATTATATTATATTACATATTAATAAACTTACAATTCTCCGTAGAGATAATGGGGTTCCGGTAAGTGTTGTTCATACATAGGAATTATACTATTATTATCAAATATTACAAGTAATGCTTACAATAAGAGTACAATGCACTCGCCTCGTTATTCATACGAATGTGCATACTATTACGCTCAATTGGCGTAGTCACTAACTCAGATTATAAGTGATACCGTCATGTCAATGATGGAACGCTATTTTGCTAAATGTAGATGTAATTTACTGAACAAAAATTTATCCGTTTTAAGTCGTCATTAGCTTAGATTATTCTTTCTTTAGTAAAACTTTATTTTATTCAATAACAAATCATTTTTTTTTATTTTATTTAAAATTGTTTTTTGTTGTCGTATTAAAAGTGATATGAAGTGGTAAGAATACGTTAACCACCTGATGGTTGGTAGTCGACGTCCGCTACGGACTTTTCAAGTCCGTCAAAAATCTAAATTTAATAGAACAAACTGTTTTTTTATTATATTGGTTAAGTATTTAGTTGGTGTCCCTGAGAGACATGTCATTAATTTCATTTCGTTATTCACAAGAGGTTTAGCAGAAATATTATGCATCTCTTCTCGTATGTCCTGGTACATTTATTTAATGGTGGTAGAACTCTTTGTAGTTCGAAACCGTGTAGTGCGCTGCTGTGTTCTGGTTTGGAGGGGTAAGGGAGACATACTTTTTCGAGGCATTCCATCTTAGTCCTCAGGGGTAGCAACTGAGGAGGAGTGAGGCTTTGAACTTACCTAGGGTGGATTACAGATGTCCATGGGCGACAGAAGCCACTTACCATAAGGTGGGCTGCAGGCTCGTTTGCTACTTCCATACTATAAAAAAACATGCAAGATTCTAAGCGAGATTACACTCAAACTGTACAATTGGGAACATTTAAGTCCTATTACCGTATCAAATCGCGGACCTATAATGGAAGTTCAACCGAATGTTAATTATCACCAAAGAGAAAAAGAAAAAGTGTACTTAATATAACTTGAAAATCAATCAAAAATACATAGCTAAGCAAAATTTCAATACACACCAGTATTAAGACAGAGCTTTTTATAAGCATTTAGACACACGAGCACCATGTATACTGAAATATCTTTGCATAATGTATAGTGAATAGAGATGTATAAAGTTATTGTTACATTATATGTGTAAACATATTATATATATTTTAAATATAAACTTTTTAATACATAAATATGTAGGCAACACCAAGTTAATAATGATTGGAGAAACAGAGTGAAGATATGTCGAGCATTTGTCAAAACGTATGCCGTCTTGTATTTTTAATTGAAGAATAAAAACACAAACATTACTTAATTGGAACGAAGTTTTTTATTTTTGTGTTTATAGGAGTAGTATAGGATAAAAGTTTTTTCTTTTTATCAGAAATACAGGAATTTTACTGATTAATAAAAAACGAACAGGCAGCCCATCTGATGGTAAGTGGGGACTGAGGCTCGGGGACACCCGAAAGTAACTTCATACCGAGAATCGCTTTGCATACCGAGGAATAAGATGATAGTCTCATCACATATAAGTGATTCGGCAACCACACCCTTCCACCACACGCGAATAACTGCTACACGTTAGAAATAGGTGTGGAGGTGGTACCTCCCACTAACTACACTGGTTCTGCCACCTGGTAAAAACCTTTAATGTCGTACGTCCTTTATATATTAAAATGTAGAATTTTAGAAAAGCTTATATGTATATATGTTTATATTTAATAAAGTCTCACCGCAGCCAAATTAAAGTCGTCCAACGGCCTAAGACACAGCGCACACGTCTTCCTATAATCCAGCGAGCGTTCAATACAAGTCCGGCAATACGTATGCCCACAGGGCGTGGTCACCGGGCTCGTGTACGTGTGGTAGCACAACACACACTCCAGGTCGGCGGGCTTGAGCCAACTCACAGCGGACTGTTGACGTATCGCTCGGTATAGCTCGCGGGTGATACGACGAGGGTCGCGGTTTTGACTGAGCGCTGATATTGCCTGTGGAAAAGAAAAAAAACATCAATACCCATAACTACGTTTTCATTCACACATATAATGATTATAGATTCAATGTCATAATTACATTATCATACATGCGTAGGTGTTTAATTATAAAAAAGAAATGTTGACTTATAATTATATTGAATGTCTGTTTGAAATAGTATCAAAACAAAACTACAGTATTTTACATAAAGTTTATTGGTGTATATATCTTGAGGTAATATTTAGTTTATCCTTCATTAATCCATCTACTCTCGATAGTTTTATTTGAACATTTGATTATTGTTGTATAAATTATTATTGACACTATAAACGTAAGCAATGAATCAAAAATACAGTCCTTAAACAATAATCTGAAGTTCTCGTTTCCCATATTCGTTTATGTAGATCTGTACACATCGCATCTGTTGTAATCTATAAATTGTCTATAAATTGGCTCGTTTGTAAGCAGCAAATGCTTACAAACGCAATTTATAGATAACATAACCTAGATGTCCTAGATGTTAAGAAACCACAAGGTGAGCCTTTATTTGTGGTACAGCGGAAAAGGAAGCCACTCGGGCGTAGCGTGCCATTATCTTTCTTCTACTACATATACTGATACTATAATAATAATTGGACAGAGTAATGTCAAAATCTACCAACTGCATAAAATAGACTTTGAGAAAATGGTGTTTACAGCTACATTTCTAATTACTCATGGCTCAACTATCTGTATTCATTTATTATTATTACCAGTTTGTGCCTTTGCTAAAGCTTGGGTATACATATATGTAGATTCTATATAATAATGTATAAATTCATTTTTACTTATTAATTAGTCTCAATAACTCATATTTGACAATTTGTGGGTTGGTACATTTTGGCTTAACTGGGCCCAATTGTTTTGTCCGCGTAGATAAAAAACATCGAAGTTACGATGTTTACAAAAAATATTTAGATATTTTAACACTCCGTTTGTGTATTCAGCCGCGTATTGCAATACGATAATTGTGGCATAAGGGTATTAAATTATTTAGAAATATAATAATATCTACGAGTCTTCATATACTGTGATCGAGAGTAGAGTACACCTTGGTGAGGTTGTACTCTACATTCTGTCGAAAGTAAATCTACGTTTTTTCCAGCTTCCAGGAAAAGAAATACACAAATTTAATGGCCTTTTATTATATATATTATATTTTTATAACTTAATTCATAAAGAAGATAAATACAAAGAGCATCGTTTCATTTTTACCTAGCTCTCCTATTTATGCAGCGGTATGTGCCTTATATAAAAATAGCCTAATTATTCGCAGACGTTCACATGAAAAACTAAATCTAAAAATGTGATGACATTCTTTCGAGGACAAATTTCAGCAATAATTTATTTATTCTCGACCTTTTTTTTTCATCAAAAACGACCTGTCATTACGTCGTTCAAATAAAGGTTGCAGACACCTGGTGTAATATAATTACCTGGGCGAGTAGAGTGCGGGCGAGGCGAGCCAATGGCGCCGAGGTAGCCGCCACCCGGGCGAGATGCGGCGCCGCGTCACGGTACCGACCGTGAGCTAATAGCTCGCGCGCTCGCTTGAAACGAGTCTGGATACAAAAAAAAAAACATTTTCAAAAAATCACACCCAAACAGGTAACTACACAAAAAGATAAATTACATCTGGGCTAACACCTCACGCACTCGCTTGAAACTAGTCTAAGTAAAAAAAGACATTTTCATAAAATCACACCCAAACAAAAAAACGGAGCAAAAACAAAGAAAAATTAGATCTAGGCTAAAAGCTCCCGCGCTCACTTGAAGCAAGTCTAGATTAAAAAATAATAATAATAAAATCACATACAGTAATAGACTAACCAACAGGCTGAGTAGGCCTAGAGCGGCAGAATTTAATTTTTTCGTCAAGTAAGTTTAAGTCGTAAGTTAAAAGATAATTTAAATGTTAACGACGCCTTTTTACAGGACGGCAAGAAATATCAATAGCCTAGCCTACTGACGGCAAATGTATAAATCCGTTACTAGTTACACCCAAACAGTTAAATTGTTACAAATACTGTGCTTTAACAGTATTTTGTAACAATCTAATGGCTCTTTACAATAATTATCAGTCAATAAGTTTAGTACTTAAGTTTAACGGATCGGTTGTAACGCAACGGTCATAAATCAAATGTCTTGTCGCTTGAAAACACTCATTTAGTTAAAGATTACTTTACATTTTAAAATTGTTACTACTCATTTTTGTTCAAACTCTTTCAATTTCTTCCGTATCACGAAATATTGATTATTGGAAATTGAAAAATGGTTAAGTTTCTAAACAAATTTTTAATTTGTAAGGAATGAAAAAATATGGTAAGAGTAAATACTATTTTTTTTATCAATATTTATAAGCCAGCAAAGATATATCGTTCATTAGGACAGGAATTGACATTGTCAGGAATGCGTTCTCTCAGTTGCCTGACTTTGACATAGCAACTTTACGAATATTTGAAAGTACTTGATAAAATTCATTTACTTTTCAGCACCTTTAGTCTAATTGGAGTTCCTTGATAAAAACCATAAAACTGAAAGTTTATAATTATTCCATCCCTCGCGTTGGTTTTGTACAATTCTAAATATGTGTAAAGAATGAAATCACACTTTAATTAATGATAAAAGAATATCGTGGTTTCGTAAATATTTAACTCGATTGTGAACTCAGCTAAGTACGTAAGCAGGTAAAAAGAGGACAAAGGTGTTGAGATAAGAGTACTTGACCTTTAAATAAAGTTATTTACTTCATAATAACGAAAACAAACATATCTTTGTAAGGCACTCACTGGCATAATAAGCAATGGAACAAAAATGTTTGACAACTAGCTATATAATGTAACCCTATTCAAAAATAAATTGATTTGATTTCATTTGATTTAGTATCTTTGTTTTAATACCTTATTACGTTTCACTATTACAAGTGATGAAATCAAGACCGTCTGTTATGTCCAAATGTGTGTATTACAAGAAAACGTAAGCTCCACTTTTTAATTGGGTACAAGAACACTAGATGACTAGACTACAGAATGAAGAGCGACCGCGAACCACATACCGCTCGAATAATTTTAAGAACGAAACCGCACGTACGATGTATCGGTAAATCGCTATACTAAAACAAGTTCACCTTAATAACTGTCACTAAGCTAGTTTCGTAATTACATTCATAACAGTATACATTACATTTCATTTTAAATATACACCGCACATATTAAAATAAGGAGATAGGTAAGTGTCCATGACTGCATACATAGAAGATTTTGTTGTGTTTATATAAAAAAAACGGTTAAAAATAGAAGATAATTCTGTATTTGCTGCGAAAGGGCACGTGTAAATAGCACATGTGAAGATAATTCGTATGCCCACAAAAAATTCGAACTTTTTTTGTTATATTGAAGTAGCAGAAGAGTATGCAGTCCACCTGATGGTTAGTGGTTTCTGCGCACATGGACATCTGTAAGCCACTTTATATAGGACAAGGATTCTATCTTAAGTCCTCCTCCGTTCCTCCTTCCGAGGATTACTAAGCTGGATGCCTCATATATAAGTGAGCCGGCAACCGCCTTCCACCGCAATGTAAGAACTACTTCAAGCTGGAAGTAGGTGTGGCGGTGGTACTTTTCGATCGAACTACACTGGTACTACTATCTAGTGAACCGCCTTAATTAAGCAAATTAAAATATTCAACGTCACATGGCAAAAAGTATTATCGTGCATATAATCATAATTATAATGAACCACGCTAATATCTTTGTTTACCTGTGGAGTCATTGGCACTCGCCCCTCAGTCGTCCCGCCGGTAGAAATAGATTTTTTGGTTGAGATAAAGCCATTCGCCGAGCGACGCAATCTTCGGCAAGGCGCAACTCGTCTCGAAGTAACTGTTGATTATTATTATTAAATGTTATATATAATGAACACATCATATATTATTTATCACTATTTGTACGGTAAATAATTTGCACATTGATAAACATAAAGTTAAAGTTTTGCGACATACTTGAATATAATTCAAAAGAATGCCAGATTTCGTGAGGGACTACGTGATGAAAATGTAAATCGCACTCCTCCCTCAGACCAAGCATGGTATTTTGAACCCCCCCCCCTGAAATAGTCAGGTGGTTTGTGTACGTTTCCTAAGTACAAGCGTTTCCCAAGACCAACGTACAATTCTTAACGTGTGGTCACTAATGTGTAATAGACATGTATACGGGTAGACTTGCTTCATACATAAATAGTAAACATGACAGTGTTTCGAGTGTAAACTGTTACAATAATTACACGTTATCATTTATCAGAGGAGTCCATACCTGCGACATTTTGCCCGCAACGCTACATAATAACCTAGAGTTACGTAACCCAATGAAGTCAGAGTTTGCGTTATATTACGTAACGCCGGACTAAGTGAGGAGAGTAAGCGCCCGTATAGATTTTTTGCTTACATAGATAAGCCGTAGTGCGCGTAGCTATCAATTTTGCAACAAGTAAATAATGCGCTGTAGCGTTTTATATACGAAACGTGCACAAAACATGTAGGAAGGTCACGTCACAGTGTTAGTACATGCAAAATCAAATTCACATTCGCTCAAAGTTCAAAAGCGATTTCAACATTAAAATTACGTTACACACGGTACATAAGTTTATACGCACACATAAACATACAAAGTTTGGTAATTTGGATAAAGACATATTTTATTTATCTGCTAAGATTAATAAGGGGCACTTATGTTAGAACAACTGTGAGAACAGAGAAGCATTAACTCATGTCGTAACGCCGCTTACCATTCGACACTTGCACCGTTACGTGACTTTTGCAGCTGCGTAATTCAAGTTCTTTGTCGTCACCACTGACTGTTAAGCCCTCATCTTATTAGAACATATATCTTCAGGCACATGCTTATCTTTATCGGTAATGCAATCCTGTAGCGGTAATTCGTATCGCAAATGCCGCTTATTTGGCAGTTACATAAGCTTAAATCGGATTATTAGATAAATTGTATGAAGCCATTAAATTCAACGAAAGAGACATAAATTATTTATAAATCGTAATAATATCTTTTGGCCACGGAGGCTGTTTTTTTTTTATAACGCATGCATAATATTTACATTTAATATTTTGTGTTATGCTACTGTCATGTTGCATAAATTACCTTTAATATATTAGTTATTTTCATACACATGAGTTTATTTTACATGTCCATAAAACGTTTTGGATACAGGAAAATTAGAGCATGACTGTAAACTAGAACAATGCAAGAAGCAGATAAACGAATCATAAATCGAATCGTTTTGCCGTACTGCCCTTACAACCCAAATACCAAAAAATATTGGGAATATAGTAAAATAATTGAAATACATTAAACTAATCTGTGGATTTAAATATGTATACCTATTACAAAAAACGAGCCACTCAAAAATTATACCGGTCGAGTTACATAAGTTCGGTGGAACCTTGAAATCGTGAAGACACTTATGCAAAACAAGGGCGTGAGTGATTCTGTGCAATTGTTCTTATACAACGAAACGTATTAATATTAAGAGGGGTGTGAACGAGCGGGTGTAGAGGAAGCCAGAATTACGGCTGATCTACATGTCGAGTTAATACCGCGAGCCTAACGTAACCTGCGACCCGCGCTCTCCATTGCATCGCCGACAATGTACTTACATAACGGCAATGTAGCAAACAAATGGCCGATTTACATAATAGCCTTGTCGGTGCGCGATTATCGCCAACGACGCCCACGCGACGCCGACGTGGTGTCATAATAACGCCTTTTATAATATAATGATTTCATTGACTATGCTCTAAGTACATCCAGATGTGGACGCTGATTCACCGTTGTCATTACGGGAGACGGTACATAAACTAGCTTCAAGTCACAACAAAACGTTCATCCGATTTAGCATTTACAAAACAATGATTCAACTTTCAATTTGCGATAAACATGACAGATCCTTTGATTATGGCTCGAAGTCTAATCTACCTTAAGACTAAATTGAAGTCTGCCTGACTTTTATCAACACTAATTGTAAGAATAAATAAAAAAAGTAATTATTATCATAATCAACACTTTTTTTTATTAGAATTTAAGAATTTAAATGTGGGTACACAACACACAATTCAAAACACGATAAGAAAAAACAAAGTTCATTTATAAATGAATACGTGTGATGCATAATCAGTAATTGAATACCACATCTAGCATTTCCTTAACGGTGACCTAGGCAACACAAAACAATGACAATGAAGTACCCGCGATGTGTCGTAGCGTAACAATCTCGTACGCACACGTGACGGTACAAAAACTACTTGGAGCGGAAAGCGTTGGGCGTTCAGCTCCGGATCATCTCTATATGGAAACTGCTACGGCAGTGAAACATACACGGGAATAACAATGCAGTGCAACACGATATCGTCTGACGAGTTAGTAAGGAACAAAGCTTTCACGTCAAGTTATATTTGTAAAGAATCAGTATAAATACAGCAACAGTTTTCATACACAATATACTTGGCTAAACGAAATGCATAAGCTGGTTTTTTTGAAAATACGTAATTATTTTGAGTCAAGGTTGTGCTGAAAGGCCGATTCTATTTTAAAGAAGTTTGTTTAGCTCTTTGCTGCGACACAAACGGCCACCCAACACAAACTCGGCCTAAATATGAACTTTATTCGGCCAAAACTATTATGCAACAAATGTACGCCATACTTCGTAATCGCCATACTTCGTAATAGTATTACTACACAAAGGAAAATAATCCTTTTCTGTTCACAATTTACTTTTCTACGAAGCAAACACAGTTTGCAATAAAAGAACAAAATGAATGATATGGGCACATTCGCAAATAGCGTAACAACACAGAAGCTTTGTGGTAATTAAAAGAGACATGCGCTGTGCAAATGATACAGGAAAGGTAAAAATAACAACACGACATTAACATTAATATTTAAATACGAATGTTACAAGACGATTATCACATGATTTGAAACTAACCTGTAATAGACGGAGAAGTTGGTAGCGGACACTTTTGATATGTGTCACTTGCCAGGACCACACTGTTTACGGTGACCCTGCATAAGTATTTTATACATTATGTATATCAAAGTAATACGTATACTGTTACGTAAACTAAATATGTACATGTAAGAATGTTTACCTTGTTCCAGGTTCGTGATGCAGCATTTTGTCGATTATCTCCTGGATAACCGTATTCAAGCAGGGAGACCGCGGAGCAGGTGTACCGCAAGGGCATGTGTCATTTTCTTTCACACATCTGATCAAATACAAATGTATATTAAATAGCAGCCAAAAAATATTAACATTAACGGCCCCAGCAGGCATTCCACTTTTAGCATCGACGGTTTCTATTTCAGGGATATTTGAATTACTGCTGCATAAGGTTTTTCGCTTCCAGTTGCAGCATCGGCAATTGAAAGATAGCTCCGTGACCGGCGCTTAACATGTTCGTGTCAGTAACGATAGCAACATTAATAGCTTCCGAAAAGTAAAAAAATCGTGGATCGTCAATGCTAAAAATAAGGATCAAGTCAGTATGTCTACTGGGGCTCTAACTGAATAGAAGAATACATACTTAGAACAGCGAGTATGCCCGCATTGTCCCGTTACGGGTAAAGTAGGAACGCGATCACAGTTCAAACACCAGATCGCTCTTTCGTCTAGAGTTTTATAAATGCGTGTGTGCGTTATCACTCTATTCGCCACCTTCTGAGCATGAACCGTTGAGGGTGGAAGATTGAGACTTGTCGAGCCGTGTAATTTATAAAATTCTACCAACACTAGCTCATTTTGCTTCTCAGAAGTAAATCTTCTTTCATACGTGCGATCCGAACCATGGTATTTTGCAGTTGTTGCTTCAGAGCTTGACATGTCACTGCTGGACGAATCAGAGTTTTCGAGAATACTTGAAGCGACTGTTCCGTTGAAATGTTCAGTAATCGGATAGCCAGCAATTGATGTTGATGGATTTGCGCAGGATGTGGTATTACCCCCGATAACCGCTGAATAATCGCAAATGGATGTCGTGTTATCTATATGTGCACTAAACAGATTAGGTATTTCCGAATCGGTTGAGGTATCTGATGTGGAAATTTGGGATATTTCAGCGGTGACTAATTGCGGTCTGGTGTACGGTGAAATCATATTAAAATCATCGTTATAATTGGAAAAACGGCGATGTTTCAAGGGCCATATAGCTAAGTTTTCACGAGGCTGCTCATTAGATGATTGTATGTTGATGGATTCTTGATGTTGTCTTTTAGTTAAAAATCTATGTGACATATGTTCTCCGTCATTCACGTTTGGTATTACTTCTCGTGGGATCGAATGTAAGAGATTATTAGACGAATACTGCATATCATAGAGGTTAGCCATCCTGAAACGCCTTTCTGGCTGATCAGAGCATGCTTCGTATTTAAATATCCATGAGGTACCATGTTCTGCTAGGTTATTTTGTTCCGATGTTACCTGAGAGAGAAACGAATTATTAAATCAGAGTCGTATACATAGGAATCTTTTCAGTGTTCTTAGAATTCGGGTTGGTAGACTTGTACGCTCAGGATTATTTAGCTTGTTAGTATAAGTTTGTTGAAGGTATATTCTTTTACCGTTCAAAAATAATTATGTGCTTTGCATATAACTGTCAATCTGTTATTTATATAAGATTTTAAAACGATTAATTTAAAAATAATTTTTATTCAATGTGTTAAAAATAGGACGATTATGGAATTTATATTGGAATCACTTTTAGAAGTATTGAACAAACTTTTCCTAAAAACATAGTATTGATCAATAGACCGAAAGTTTCATTGAACCACAAATCAAAACTTTGTTATCATAAAACGTGATATCAC